>VMBQ01000402.1:218586-268509 GCA_007657795.1 Dreissena rostriformis | reverse complement strand
TTTGGCGGGGGATAACACTTGTTACTTATGAAAAGTTAAAAGCAAAGGGTGAGCAATTGAATCCTTATTGCGAGCAAGTTGTGAAAACAACAACCTTTAACAAATTGACGCGGTAGCAATTTTATTCCACTACATGTATATTTCATCATGTCCATTTATAAAACTGATTAACACCGTTTTGCTATAGCCACGTGATTGTATTTGCTGCTTCAAGTCCCTTCGTACGCATTTTCAGGGTACACCTTATACTATACATGTACGCCATGCAAAACCCATGTTTTAGTAAGAGCGCGAAATTGTTGCTTTCGTCAATCAAGTTCCACGCATAAAAAGCGTGCGTGTTGCACCTGGTCTAGGTGCTATATCCAAATATAGACGTGCAACTTAGTACATGTAGTATTTTATGATGCAAACTTTAAATCGGAATTAATACACACGATGACAAAGTATTGACCCATTTAAACTATAATAAAAAGTAGAAGAGTTTCACATTATTGTCAATACATGAACATGACTGAAAAATAAATGAAGATCAATTAAATTAAGCATTTAATTTCAGGCGAAAAATAACATTTTTTTTAATGCTGTTTGCTTAAGAATTTAATACAACACTCCTTGATACCAATAAATTTATTATTATAATTATGTTGTGGTTAATTCTTTGTTAGACTCACACACAGCGACAGGTACACTCATGTATAGATCAAATTAGCTTATGATGTGGGTCGTCATCGAAACGCTGAAACCTATCTACTACTTTTTTCCTAAGCGTCAACATACGCTGAATATCTTTTTAAAATACATTTCTTGTTTTAACTAAGCTTCATCTTTGTAATCATAATTGGAGTTTGTGTTTATTCTGTGTTATATTTTGAGAGATTGTAAATCAATGTAATTTTTCTCCTTGATGTTTTTGCAAAATCTCATCATTGTAGACAATTAAAAGTAAATTACATTGGTGTTGGCACTTTTTCGTGGCCGTTCGATTGGAGCACGTTAAACTGTCGAACTACATTCAAAGAGCGAACAACTGCAGTGCCTTCAGCGCTTTGATTCTTTAACCAAAGTAAGCCATGCTATATCATAAGTAGTCAAGTGTATTGTGTTTTTATTCGAAAATGTAAATTATGTGTATTTAAAAGAAATCCTGCCTTTTTGTGTATAATTTTAGTATTTAACTTAATTGATATATGCTTGAAAATAAATATGAAAATGCATACTTACACTGGAGAGCCTACTCAAATGTTTGTACATGATCGGTTACAGTGAAAAATATATTGCATTAAAACAATTTGGTCAATACCTGCAAGTCGAATTGACTTTTGGGATTGAGGGAGTCAAGGATATGCCGGGGTCCGATATAGAAAGGGCTTCTTGGAGTACCTTTTCTAACAGATACCGTGGCCACAGACTATTTCTCAATATGGAACTTCTCGAAAACAAACATGCTTTTAAAAACGTTTGCAATATGAAATATGAGCAGGTGGTGTATTTAAAGTTATTTCCAATAAAAACGACATGTACAGACGTTAAGCAAAAGCCCATCAATATGATTCACTTGAAACAACAAACTTCTTACTTATAATACATTAGAAATCTCTTAACATACTACTTGTTTTACTGAAAAACTCTATAATAAATAAGGTAAAGACTCTGCTTGAGTCTATGTTTTTTTTTCTACGAAGACTTTTTCTTATTTGTTTTTCTTATTCTCTAAAGTGTAATTCGTCCTTGGAGTCCTACAACAGCGTCCCATGAGCGTACTAAATTCCAAAATGGTTTATACAGCTGCTTCTAAGGAGATATTAACTAGTCTTCAATTTTAGCTGTAAATGTGCCTACCAAGGGAACGTCAAAAAGCATGTCATATCAAAGACCCATTCCATGCTCTCTTACTTCGTGGTTTATTCGGACGATCGCTATTGTATTTCAAACCACGCGTTCTCAGTTCAAACTCTGCTAACAACTGTTTACAGTAAACGGATGTTTTACACGACATTACTGTCAAAGAATGAATATCAGTCTTTCTGGATGGATAAGCACAAGGTTAATCAAAACTTGTCGATCGGTCTTATTTCTTTATTTGCTGTTACGTGCTCATGTCATCGTTTTGTGGTGTATTTTATCATAGTCTCAAATTTCCAATTGGTTTCCATAAATTTCTGAAGGGCGGGTGAATCGCTACGGCAAAAATCCCTTCCGGGTCCGCTATCGGGGGCTGCCATTCGCCGTCAACGCACGTAGCTCCTCCTGGACCCTTTAAAGTGTATCCCACGTGACATTGAAACACGAGCTTGTGACCATGTTTAATTCGCTTGATGTATGACTCAAATGGTGCAATCATGGTGTTGTCCATTTTTGTCAACACTTTGCCATGCGCGATGCCTTCTGGGTTAGGACAATCAGGGGGTAGATCGTGCGCAAGTAACTGTTGTGGCGTAAGTGAGAAAAATATTAACTATTGTTCAAAATGGCGGCCAACGGCTGATTTTTCGATTTTTTCGCCTGAACTTTTGAAAGGTTTGTACATTTATCATACTTATTCGACATTATCCATACGCGCAAGATGTGATACTGATAGATATTTAACCTCGGTATAAATCCTGTAGCTGCATAATCAATATTAAAAAAGTTATTGACGACTTAATACGCAAGTTCCTGATTGTTTACGATTGACACGGCTCATTGTTTGTGCATTTTTAGGTCATATGTAAGGTTTTCTCAGCAGTTTTCACGGAAAGGTGGACTCAAGAACCATCATAATGTCCCTTGCCTGAACACCAGGATGCTTCCAAAAGGCAATCGNATATGTACAGCGGCCAGGTCGAAATAAAAGCTTACACAGTTCTCGGTCTGCTGTACGCTGCTAAGAAATACGATATTCCTGGTGTGGAATCCCAATGCAAGTCATTCCTGAATGACAACATTGACGCCGAAAACGTTTGCACAATTCTCGACCAGGCAATAGTGTTTGACGATGAAGATCTGAAAGCTAAAAGTTTGGATTTTATTATTGACCAATCCGAGGTTGTTTTGAAATCAGATGCTTTTGTTCAAATGTCAAAGTCTGGATTGCAAGAAGTGCTTAAACTAGAAACGTTCAGCGCCAGTGAGTGTGAAATATATGTTGGATGTAAACGATGGGCTGCTCAGAGATGTATAGACGCGGGGAAAGAGGAAACAGATGAACATATAAGACAGGAGTTGGGGGACGAACTGATAAGCCTGATAAGATTTCCGACCATGACGTTTGAAGATTTCACGAATCATGTTGCTTCTCAAAACGTTCTCAACAAAGATGAAATGCTCAGCGTTTATCGCAGTATCGGAAAACAGGAAAATATATCACAATTTATTTACAAACCCCGCCTGGTTGCGACGATTACATGTTTGTTTGTAAGGTGTGAACGTGTTTCTAGCTCTTGGACATACGTGGATGGGAAACAAGATGGCCTCAGTTTTACAGTGTCTGAAGACTGTGAACTGAGTGCAGTGGATATGTTTTTGCCAGTTTCTGAAGGTACAGTGACTGGTGTACTAGAGATCCTTGAAGGCACCACAGTCGTTCATACTCAGAATGTTACGTTGCATTACAATAAAGGTATAAGGCATTTGCTCGTTAATTTAAATAAGCGTCTTCCTCTTAAATCCGTGAACGAATATTCTATAAGACAAAGAATGAAAGGTACAAGTGTGTTTAAATGTGGCTCAACCAATACCAATATTACGATGGAAGGTGTGACTATGACGCTCAGTAATTTAAAGGTTGGATCAAGTGATAACTGTACTACCGTTACAATTGGACAGTTTTATGGATTCGAACTTTTGATCAACACAAATACATAACACATGTATTACATAATGATACCACATTCTATTTTTAAAATATCCACTAATTGGATATTTTTTTATTGTCAACTGCACTGATAGCAATGAATATTGTTTTGAACTTAGATGTTCTTTGTAAATGAAATCGATTGCAATCGTAAATTTGCGCAAGTATAGAAACTTTATGATTATAACAATCCTAACACCGCTTTGTGTGTATAAGAAGTAATTTTACCAACCCCCCACATTTTTTTTTGCAAATATTCAGTCATAGTAGAGACATAGAGGATAATGTGTGTTGTTGGCGATGATGTCTATTAACATAATGTAATATGTGTTAAACGATGTAATCCGTTTTGTGTAAATACATAATTTGTCAGTTGTACGTTTACATGTACATTCAAACCAATCTGTATTGGATAAAATAATGTATATATATATATATATATATTGGTAACATCGCGTGCTTTGGATGACACCGATATAATTGTACCATTGATAGCACTGGATTTCCATAACCTTTATCGTAGATGTATTTAAACGCAGTTCACGTGATTTTGCTTACGACACGACGGTCGTTATTTTTTTTGCAGTGTTGGATGTTATTCATGTTAGTTTTGAGAACGAATTTTAACGTTGTCTGGACATTTCATGCACCTTTTAAACTGATTGAATAAATGTTATATTACTGCGTATATATTCATCAATACTACTATACTAGTTTGCAAGAAATATCTTTTAAATGGAGGGAAAGAAATGCGATGGTTTCCCTGGCGTACCGATATTAGTTTTCTTGAGCTCCTTTTGTGATTGTATTCTTTTTTTTTAAATAATTATGATTCTATGACGAAATCATAAGCCTCGTCTGTTTAAGCATCACGATATGTTGTTTTTGTTGCCCCGGTGGAGTGAGAAGCATTATCATTGTACTTGTTCGTACGTCCGTTGTTGTGTACCTACATGTACGTCCCGAAGCTTGTGTTATAAATTATAATTTCCTCTTAACTGCTGCGTGTATATCGTCAAACTTTGACATTTGAATGACCTTAATGCGTATGTGATAGTCTAAAAAGGAATTTTGACTAGCTTTGGCTGGATTATGGCTCTTTGTTTGTCCTTTGACTAATATATAGTCGATGTGTATGTGTCCAAACATGTTGTGTTGGGGCATCCGTACCTGTGACACAATTCGAGTACTGATGAGATTTCATATTCTGTATTGTAACTGCAATCGAACGAAATATATCCGCTGTCTCCATAGGACCAAACTATACATAACATGCGACAAATGATGAACGAATCAATCAGCAGTTCAACATATGTAACTGTTGTGATGAAAGTGTGATATGAATATTAAGGTTATATTAAAATAGTTAATTATATGGGTAATTAAGATTGTCTTTGTTATGTGTGAATCATACTGACCGAATTGCTTATTTTATATACGTTATGAAGTGCTTTTGTATTTGCCTTTAATTTGAATTTTATTTTAACAGGCGTCTACCAGTCCAAAGCCGAATATGTACAGTTAACAACACAGTGTGCAAAATTGGTTTCACATATTAAAATGTTGTTTAAAATGTCTTGCGATCGTTTTGTTGTCATTGCAATCACATGTTGCACTATTTGCCTAGAATGACATACTTTCATAACCGATATCTAAATATTGGAAATGCACACCTGTCAGAATGTGTACATTTTTTAACAAAACGCCCTCTTAGTGAATGAAGGTTCCATATTAGTTTTAATGTGTTTTAGAAAAACACATATGTTAACAAGCTACTTGTATAGCTAATGAATACAAATTTTACGTAGTTTTCAATTAAATGCATATATGTATAGGCTCTGGAAATAAGTGAGTAATAATTACCTAAATTAATTACTTTTAGTTAATAAAATTTATCTTATTGTACTTTTAAGCACTTCAGACACTATTTGTATTTGAGAGAAATAACTTACTTTGGGTCAAATGGCACTTTTTTGCTCTCACAACCAACACAAATATTTATAGGAGTAAGGTACCATGTCGCAAATGGAATGTGCTCTCAATTGTTTTCTCTAAATATCAATTCTTTAGTGGACAAAGGTTCCATTTGACATATTTGTATCTTTTAACGCACACTATTTTTTCATCTAATTATCAATAGTATGTTGGAAAAGGTACCATATGACATTTTTGTCCATCACTAGAGCCTTATAAAAAGGAATTGTGTGTTACTTTGCACTTTATACACGATGAACTCATTCTTCACCGACAGCTCAAGGTGCCATTGGTCATTTGTGTTTTTTGTAACCTCGTAAACCATCAAAACAATGGAGATAATATACATGTATGTGTAATCTTACAATGCGATACTTTTCACCGACAGCTCAACGTGCCATTGGTCATTTGTGTTTTGTGTAACCTCGTTAACCATCAAAACAATGGATATAATATACATGTATGTGTAATCTTACAATACGATACTTTTCATTCATAGAACAATAATACTTAGGCCAAATAAAAAATAGGTCCGTTTCCGGTCGCCAGACCGTGTCTCCCGAAATGGCGTCGACCCTCAACCTTTATTGAGGTCGCCAAAAAAAAATCCGTTCATTTTCTTTCATTTCGCAATATAAGATGTAATATCAAGGAAACAAGGCATATATATACATGCATTTCTGATTATAAGCTTTAGTAGCCTTGAATGTTGTATTTCGACAAACTAACTGTGCCACAGTCCCTTACTATCTTTAAACAACATACCATTCTAAAGACGCCTGATTCAGTGATTTAGAAACACTCTTTAGGTGTGTCAGACAAATAAGATTCAGAGTCAATCTCACACAATTTACGTTTCATAGTTATTACTTAGTTTGGGCGAACCGCCCTGTAACCAACTCGTTAGAGACATTTCAAATGAAGCAGATGCTATTTTGTGTTTACAGTCCGAGTTCTCGATAAAGAATGATCATGACCAAGATAATGAGAATTAAGAATCATCATAATTGGGGACATACGTTTATTATCCCCCGCCAAAGGCGGAGGGATATTGTTTTGGCGTTGTCCGTCCGTCCGTCCGTGAAACTTGGTACGAGTATATATACGCATAAGAGGATGATGCACNTCTCACTTACGCCACAACAGTTACTTGCGTACGATCTACCCCCTGGACAATAATCTGTATAAAGAACCAAAATGAATTTATAGTTAAACCACACAAATAAGATAAATAATTACTGTGTGTAACAACAAAGTCATGCACATACGAAATGTAGCATTAATCACATTATATAAATCAAACACATTTTTTCCATAAGAATTTTCAAATAGTCTTTTCCACATACATGTATATTTTAATTAAATTTAGTAAATTGCTAACGTTACTTAATTTTAAAATAATGGAACTATGACCTTACCAAGTTAATAATTAGTTTTGTGAAAGCAAATTAGTTCGAGAGCATGGCATGTATTGAAAAAAACGATATTTTATCTTACAAAGTAGCTATGGATAATACATTAAAGAAATTACAACACAGATACATGCATTGAATTATCGCAACAAATCTTACATTCTTCACAATACGGACTTCCTCAAATCCAATAGCCCAAACTGCACGTCAAATATGTGCCATTTATTCATGCTAATCGGTCACCTGGGAAACATTTATATCTTGCTTGGTGGCCATCTTGGTTTCCAAAGAACACTCGCATACCATTGTGAAGGTGCGGTGGTTGTTGACTGCATGGGGCTAGGAAACAAAATAAAACAAGCTAGTGTGCATGTTCCTTTGGTGTAAATATAAACGTCTATAAACAACAGATATATTGTGCAAATTGATTTGTGTATGACTTTTTATAAATCATTCGGACAGGCAAAATATAAAGTTTAAATTATCAGATTGATTCATGAGGGAAATATATGGGGGTGTTTTGCATGCATTCTTTCAATAAACAGAAAAATAATATATAATGAAACGATGATTTAATTAGTTATACCACCATATAATTTCTGACTTTGAATACACTGGACATAATTACCTGGTAAACACACAGGAGAGGCTGACCAACTTCCATTTTCACAACGGATGCGCAGGAGATTGTATTGAGTTCTAAAACCTTCTTCGCAGCGGTATTCCAGTTTAGTGTTGTGGTTCACCCAGATGTCAGGTTTAACATTTAGAATCGTATCACTTGGGATGTCGGGCACCTGACATTGATCTGCAAAACAGAAGTGCCGTAAGGACTTCGTTAGGACTTCCTAACACAAACACTCTAAATAACAAATGTCAGTAAACTCCCCGAAGGCATACAATTATTAAAGTTGTTTGCTATGACGTGTTGAACTATGTCCGCATTGACATGTTTGAAACAAGTTTTTATTGCTAAAACCGGTATATGTTCAAATACAAGCTACCTAGCGTGAAAAGGCCGTCTCAGTGCAGTGACAACAGCTTTGATCATGTGGATGATTATTGTTGTGTTGTTTCATGTTTTGTTTCAAGGCAACCGATATCTTGCTTAACATTGTTAGCTATCAGAACAAGCAAAACTACCCTATTAATGTTTCTCTACCCCTTAATTCGAATTTACACTTTGACGCACAGCTGAATTAAATGGTGTAATTCAAAAGTGATTGAAAGATAGCTTGAATATTTGTTATTCATTTATACTAAAATGCCGACAAGGGATAAACGCGAATATGCACAATTTAAATTGTACGAATGTCGCTTCACGTCATGCCCATAAAACAAAAATATCCGTACTTTCGAATGACAAAACGTATTATTAATTAAATCTCTAGGGAACCTATTGTCTGTGCAATTACATGTAAATAGTGTTATGACATAAACTACACAATCAGAAACAAACTAATTAGTTTTTGTATTATGTCCTCATTGAATGCATGGTCGTATTGTGGTGTTATCGCTTCGTATATTTAGTTGCAATGTTGAAACTAAATGTGTTATAAAAACAAAGTGCATCCTCCGAATACGCTGGATTATTAACTGGAAACAAAACCAAACGTCTTACTCCAGCAGATTGGTGGAGGGTCTAACCACTGCCCCGTCTCCAGGCAACGCGTCTGGAATGCGTGGCCATGAAACGTGGCGTGCGTCTTGCAGCTGAAAAAGAAATAAGTCATTTTTCATCGACGTGACTGATTCCCTTTCCAGTGTTCACTATCGTTGTGAATGTAATATAGTATTGATAATAATAGCCTGCGTGTGCAAACGCGAGTGTGTTATTGACAGCATGTGCATTGTTCAATGAAACACTTACGTATTTCGGTAAATGTTTACGGATTTACGGATTAAACGAACATATTGCCCATGTTAATTTAAATTCATTAACATTTACGTACTTATAATGTTCGTGTTAATGGGTTCAATCTTTTTTCGAACGGTGTGCATGTAATGAGATAACAACCACAATCCACTTCAAACGGTGTGTATGTACTTCAATGAAATCCATTAACATGACATTGTCGTTAGAAAAGTCAAATATATCAGACAGAGCACCTGTAGAAGATTATGGATCCCACTTTGGTGTTTCCTCCAATCAGGTACCCGTTGAAAAAGGGCCCTGGCCATCCGCAGTTTATTTCTAAAAAACATAAAGCGTGTTGTTTTCGTTACTCTGACAACGATTGCATATACAGCAATCACGCAGCGTCGTATACTGTTGTTTTTGCAAAGCGTGGGTCGTTATGGGATTTTTAATCATCTGCCAAAAACACAGTACGCGAAGCATTAAAAAGTTATCTCCTAAAACCATTAAGGGCTTGCTATTATTTGGCTATAAACACGTGCATAATTAAAACAAGTTCTAAAACTCATTCCTAGAAAAAAGCATTAAGAGCAGAACAAGATAAATATGCCAGCGTTTTTTTAAATATAAATGCAAGAAGAATTAATCAAAATATTGACGCGTATTTCTCCAAAATAATTATCAAATCGGACCTGTTGTATAATACCTTGTTATATGCAATATAATTACGAGCCAGTGTAGCGAACAGTTAAAATGATCTCATGTTTCTCTATAGTTTGATAATTTTTTGTTTCGGTAGAAAGGTCATTGCAATAGAAAAGATACGGAGTCATGGTAGTTTATAGTTAATTTGAAAGTATATTAAGCAGTCCTCCAGAAAATATATAATAATTCAAAATACATGCAGATTAAAAAAAAGGTTAGCATTTTTTTTTTCGAAAACGTTTTATATAATTTAAAATCAAACAGAGTACAGACTTTTCCAGTCTTTTGCTGATTAACGTACAATCTTATATTATTGTGTTTTAGAGCGATTTATCTTGTTAAAAAAACAACAACAGATAACTGAATAGACCAAGATTTGCAGCGAGAGCAGTCTTTGGCATGAGCACACATAGATCTACCTTCACATTTTGAGAGAGATCCACTCCATGTCCGGTTGGCCTGGCAACGCCGTTTGTTCGAACCCATGACCCGTAATTGTGGATCGCACTCGAATCTGTAGGAATGTTGATAGCATGATTGAGAGTTTCAAGTGTGATTATACATGAAATATATTATATTGCATGATAGGGTATAGCTCCATAGGCATCTGCTAGTTTTAGGCTGGTTTTGTTTCAATAATCACATCAATTACACATGTTTATGGCATCTGTATTTGTGTGTTGATTATCTATATTGAAATCATTACCATCCATTGGCAAAATGTAACTGTGCAACTACGGTGGATCAAAATTGTTAATTAAACAAACACGACCTAACGCTGATCCTTGCATTAGATCCTAGTTAGATCCGAGCATGATTTTCATTTGATCACACTACTTTTACTGATGCTTATATGATTGTCTTGGTGAATAACTCGTAGAAAATTGCGCTAAATCTGTTATTGGGCACTTAGGAGACCAAATGTTATAAAGTTTCAAATGCGTTTGACATATCATCATCAATTGAACTATTGACAATTATTTAAAAAAATAAGCAACTCAAACAATGGTTATGCGATGTAATGTCGATCTTAGTTGTGTAATTGTATGTGTATGTGCCAGTCTTCCTACAAAATTGCAATGTAAAATTGTGTATGTGTTACAAAGTAAGTATAAGCTATATAAAAAGTTGTTTTGGCTGAGTATTTACCCCACAATCGTTGACGTTTTCTAACAATAATCAAGAAAAGTTTGTGTAGGTTCACCGACCGCCATGATATGATAAATCTCTTAACTGGTGAAAACTGCGAACATCTTAACCAGAAAACAAACTATATAACTTTCACGCTACCTTATGACGGTACCAAATGTGTCTCCACTGCCGAACATCCTCCCGAGAGTTGGAGCAAACATTTGAGGACAGAAAACAGCTGCAATGTAATAAGACGCTTTTCAGTTGATCAGGAGTTCAGGAGAAACAAAATAATACTCGTTAACTGGGTTTTTCAGTTAAAGTATGTCTGTCATTTGTCCTTGGAGAACTCATCGTGTTTGCAGATTAAATCTTGGTGGTTATCTATGTGACTACGAAAAACTAATAATTTCAGGTTTAAATGCGCTTGTAATTTATTTTGAACAAATTAAGACGCAATAACATAAATTATGCTTTGCAGCCAAAACAGCTTGAAAAGACAATTATTGTTAAAAGATGCAACTAACCCATGTTTTAAATTCCATTTTTAGAGAAATAGTTTTCTGTACAAAAGTTTCAATCATGCCCTTAAAAGAATTGCAGTCAAGTACTTTGTATCATACTATCAATATTTTACTATGCTTCATTTTGGTGAGATTTATTTAGGACCAACGTGTTAGGTATTATTTTTTTTGCGCACAGTACCCTCTTAGTATTATATAGTACTTCTTTTCGAGTTGTGTTTGAAAAATACTTTACTATTCAATAAACATCAAAACATACACTTTTTCAGCGTCTGACTAAGTTTTATTTTGTAGACATTCCTTAAAATGACAATTATCATGGAGAAACTGTAAATCTACGATTCAGCAAGCTTTTTAAAGAATTCTTCACTGTTTTCACATTTAAACACTTATTTTGAATATAAGCATTATAATGAAACCTGTCGAAATATCCGAAACCTTTGAGTAGAAAAAAATATGCACGCTCTGTCTGGCAACATTCTATTATGCTTCTGATCACTGTAGTCATATTCTTCTCCCTGCTACATGCTTCACGAACTGTAACTGTAACTGTTATCAGGGATGACACTTAACGCTTTTATTGTATTTTCGTTTAAAGTAAGCGGAAATACAATTTAGGCAAAAAATGTCGTCTCTGATCAACCTGCGCGGACTGCAGATGCTAATCTGGGATGACACTTTACACACATGCATTAATCCCTGTTTTTCCAGAGCGACAAACGTATGTAATCTTTACGGTCCGCTTACTGGAGTATGTCATGGTACGTCCAACCCACACCCCACCACCGACACACCACGCGCGTACAACTGCGTCCCGGCTTTTGGTGAAGCCAGACAAGCACTCGTACTGAAGCATGGTTCCCAGATCGTATGACTTCCGGTCCGGATGTCCGTTTTGGATGGCTTCGCGACTTCCGGTGGTTGACCACACGCCACCTTTTCTACAAGATAGTCGAAAGTATGTTAATTTTGATCAACGTTTTATTAAATGGCAAAAAGCACTTGATACGAGTTGTGTTCAGAAAGTTTCGGTAACATTTAATGAAAAAAACACGAAGCATGTAATTGTTATGGTACATCGGTGCAATTTTCTTTGTTTAAAGCCACCAATATGTTCAAAGCAGTATCAAAAGAATGATTGCTTACAAATGCATTTATAACCAAGGAACGCGTACATCTATATGAACGAATGTACAAGCACTCAAATATGCGCTTATTTTAATTTGATGAAAAGTACTAATACATATAAAATAAATATACCAGTAGATGAAACAAAATACTTAAATATATACCAAAATGTAGTTTATTTGAGTCATGTTGTAAAAGTAGTTATGTATTTAATACATGTGTGTCTTGACTTAAAATAATTTTGACAAGATCAGTTGTCAAACAAAACAAAACATGATAAACTTAATATAAATTACATACTGATATATTATTTTCTTTGTCTCTTGCTGTCGGCATAATTATATGAGCCTCGTTCTAGGAAAACTAGGCTTAATGCATGTGCGTAAAGCGTCGTCCCTGATAAGCCTGTGCTGTCCGCACAGGCTAATATGGGACGACAATTTCCGCCTTAACTGGATTTTCGCTAAGACGAGACTTACTTTAAACGAACAATACCACAAAAGCGTCGCACCTAAGTTACCTGTGCGGACTCCACATGCTAATCAGGGGCGACACTTTACAAAAATGCAGTAAGCCCTGTTTTCCCAGAACGCGGCGCATATGTTTTACAACCCAATGTGTCCCTACCTACGTTATTGTCAATAAGGCACTGGGGTGCCATTCCGCTCCACTGCTCATCTCCCTGGCACATCCTTGCCTTGTCGCCGCGCGGTTTGTACCCGCTATCGCATACGTACGAAATTGACGCTCTCCACGAACACCTGTCCGTTGGCCACTTTAGGTAGGGGCTCACACGTTTGACCTGTAGACGGATCCGGGTTTCGTCAGGTATGGCAACACTCCGCACCAAAAATTGTTCAATGCTAAATATCCATCCATCAAAAATAGTCAACATTGTAACATGTTCACAAACAATACAGGTCGCCGTGGCGTAGTGCATATGGTGTCCGCCTAGCGACCGGTAGGTCACGGGTTCGATCCCCATTATGGGAGCGTTCTTTGAAGACAAAGGCACCAAGTACTGGTTCTACCAAGGAAACGGAATCGAAAGCGTTTCAATAAGCATTCGGCTTTCGCTGCAATCGGGCTATAATAAATAGGTTTAAATTTAACAATACACATTTATATGACTTAATACAACCTTTGCCATTTGTGGTAAAGTCTATAGTTGTTCACGCATAATAAAATGCGGGGGGGCTGCTCAGAGATGTAGAGCCTCGGGGAAACAGGAAACATATGAAAATATAAGGAAGGATAGGCCTGATCGAATTTCCGACCATGACCTCTGAAGAGTTTACGGATGTTGTAGCTTGTGACGATGTTCTCAACAGAGATAAA
Source organism: Dreissena rostriformis (assembly GCA_007657795.1). NCBI lineage: Eukaryota > Metazoa > Mollusca > Bivalvia > Myida > Dreissenidae > Dreissena > Dreissena rostriformis. The sequence goes on along the minus strand of VMBQ01000402.1, from coordinate 254,604 downwards.
ATAATTATAGTTTATAGAAGTATTTCAAAAAAGATCAATGTATCCAGTTTCAATTTTACGTCCAGGAGCGTTTCACATGAGAAATGTTTATTTATAAGGTGTAATAAAATTGGTCCGTCATGGAATTTTTCCGAGCCTCAAGATGTACTTAGTTTCAGTGTGTCTTTGGACTGTAAATTGAGTGCCGTAGCCTTGTTTTTGCACTATGAGGAAGGTTCTTTGACAGGTGTAATAGAAATCATTGAGGAATCGACAGTCATACATACCCAGAATGTTACGCTTAATTACCAAAAAAGGTTTTGAGCACGATTAAGTAAAGTTAGACCTTTGTGTTAATCTTTCAACAGTGAAAGTATATTCGATAATACAAAGAGTGAAAGGTGGATATGGGTTTACATGTGACGCATGCACAAATATAATTACGGTGAACTATGTCGCTCACTAACTTAAAGGTCGGATCCAGTGCCAACGGAACGACCGTAAGCACAGGTCAATTTTACGGATTTGAACTCTTGATAAAAAAAAAGAAGTGAATGCATATTATTTTAAATCTCAAATCCTTAATCCTCGGATATTTAAGAAATGTGAAAGCTCATTCTGTGCTTGAATATGAAATAGACGCAGTCTAAGACAATAGAAAATAATGAATTTATTTTGTATAACATAAATACCCGTACATCAATACTACAGGACCTTACTAGCAATTCATATCTAATACTGTTCTATACTGTTTGTAATGTTGTCATGTTTTTAAATTGTAGTTTCAAGTTTAGTAATTTACACCCTATCAGCAGCACACTTCACTGACAGAAGAGAGACAAAAATAAGCCTCGAGTGTTTTTCTCAATTTTGTCAAACTGTACTTTGCAGTCATTAATGTTAAGCAATACAGCAATGTCTACCTGTCTGGCATATTTTGTATGTTTTATTGTATTGCTTACATGTGTTTACAAAGAACTAAATAAATAGTTTTTAACTAGCAATGCATGTAGCTGTATACACAAATACAATTTATATGACACCAGGCTTATATATGTATACATTTACACATAGGTTAAAGCCATTGTTCAAATGTACAATTTAATGAACATGTTTTCGTGAACAATTATAGACCAGTACTCGTTATTTAACGTGCTTGCAGGTTAGTATGTTTTGCTGTTAACAAAGGGGGGGGGGGTTACTTTAAAGTTATGTATTCCAATCTTCCAATACTCATCTTGTTAAAACATGATTAATATATTACCATGTGCGCATCTTAAATGCTTCTTGACTTTTAATCCACGACCACGACTACGACTCGCGACTTGTTTTCTATAGAAAAAGATTGAAATTAAGTAAAAGTAATTCTGCAAATTCCAAGAAATTGTTAAGTAAAATGCACGTGCTGTAACGCGCGATCTAGTAAATCTGACGAACATATAATTTATTCGCCCCTTAGAAGTACTAGTGTTATAATTCAGTTTATCAAACTGTTAACGTTTATTTAATTTGGCTTTAATTTGCATTAATTAGCATATTTGTTCGCTGTATTTAACAAGGCAATGATACACATGGAGTATGCAGTACTATTATGAATGAAGCTGATGTCATTAGGATTTTTTTGGCGAATGACGTAACTGGAACGCATTTGTGTATGTTTTTCGCAGAAATTCGGCGGATAAATTGTTTAAATAATCATAATATTATATGGATTATTTAAGTTCTTCGTAGAACTGAAATAATTTCCGGCTAAGTTTTGGTTGTTGCGGTTGAAACCAACGGTTAGTCATTTCAATGCTTGTTATCAATTTATATAATTTATTTATAATTTATCTATACACATCGGCATTGCACACTGTTGGGTATTACTGAAATAACAAGCAATTAATCTGACATTATTTTTAGCTCGACTATATATTAAATATATAAAGTGGAGCTATCCTACTCACCCCGGCGTCGGCGTTGGCGTTGGCGTTGGCGTGAGCGTGTGCGTTGGAATGTTAAAGTTTGCGTACCACCTCAAGTATTTTCTATGTCCCTTGACATATTGCTTTAATATTTTGCATACTTCTTGACCTACATGACCCCAATCTATAAACAAGAGCAGTTAACTGTAACAAGCATTTTGTAAGAATGATGGCCCTTTTTCGACTTAGAATATGCATATTATTGATAAATCTATGTAAAAGTTTGCGTACCACCTCAAATATTTTATATGTCCCTTGACATATTGCTTTTATATTTTGCATACTTCTTTACCAACATGACCGCAATCGATAAACAAGAGCAGACAACTGTAACAAGCATTTTGTAAGAATTATGGCCCTTTTTCCACCTAGAATATGCATATTATTGTTAAATCTATGTTTAAGTTTGCGTTCCACCTCCAATTTTGTCTTTGTCCCTTGACTTATTGCTTTAATATTTTGTATACTTTTTTACCAACATGACCCCAATCTATAAACAAGAGCAGACAACTTTAACAAGCATTTTGTAAGAATTATGGCCCTTTTAAGACTTAGAATATGCATAGTATTGATAAATCTATGTTAAAGTTTGCGTACCACCTCAAATATTTTCTATGTCCCTTGACATATTGCTTTTATATTTTGCATACTTCTTTACCAACATGACCCCAATCTATAAACAAGAGCAGACAACTGNTTTGAACTGAAAACGGTAACATTTAATGAAGAAAACACGAAGCATGTAATCGTTATGGTACATCGGTGCAATTTTCTTTGTTTAAAGCCACCAATATGTTCAAAGCAGTATCAAAAGAATGATTGCTTACAAATGCATTTATAACCAAGGAACGCGTACATCTATATGAACGAATGTACAAGCACTCAAATATGCGCTTATTTTAATTTGATGAAAAGTACTAATACATATAAAATAAATATACCAGTAGATGAAACAAAATACTTAAATATATACCAAAATGTAGTTTATTTGAGTCACAGTTGTAAAAGTAGTTATGTATTTAATACATGTGTGTCTTGACTTAAAATAATTTTGACAAGATCAGTTGTCAAACAAAACAAAACATGATAAACTTAATATAAATTACATACTGATATATTATTTTCTTTGTCTCTTGCTGTCGGCATAATTATATGAGCCTCGTTCTAGGAAAACTAGGCTTAATGCATGTGCGTAAAGCGTCGTCCCTGATAAGCCTGTGCTGTCCGCACAGGCTAATATGGGACGACAATTTCCGCCTTAACTAGATTTTCGCTAAGACGAGACTTACTTTAAACGAACAATACCACAAAAGCGTCGCACCTGAGTTACCTGTGCGGACTCCACATGCTAATCAGGGGCGACACTTTACAAAAATGCAGTAAGCCCTGTTTTCCCAGAACGCGGCGTTTTAAAACCCAATGTGTCCCTACCTACGTTATAGTCAATAAGAAACTGGGGTGCCATTCCGCTCCACTGCTCATCTCCCTGGCACATCATTGCCTTGTCGCCGCGCGGTTTGTACCCGCTATCGCATACGTACCGGGCAACAGCGCCGAAATTGACGCTCTCCACGAACACCTGTCCGTTGGCCACTTCCGGTAGGGGCTCACACGTTTTGCCTGTACACGGATCCGGGTTTCTTCAAGTATAGCAACACTCCGCACCAAAATTGTTCAATGCTAAATATACATCCATCAAAAATAGTCAACATTGTAACATGTTCACAAACAATACAGGTCGCCGTGGCGTAGTGCATATGGTGTCCGCCTAGCGACCGGGAGGTCACGGGTTCGATCCCCATTGTGGGAGCGTTCTTTAAAGACAAAGGCACCAAGTACTGGTTCTACCAAGGAAACGGAATCGAAATCGTTTCAATAAGCATTCGGCTTTCGCGGCAATCGGGCTATAATAAATAGGTTTAAATTTAACAATACACATGTATACGACTTAATACAACCTTTGCCATTTGTGGTAAAGTCTATAGTCGTTCACGCATAATAAAATGTTTATTTTTTTGTATATGAATGTTCAATTACATTTAATCGGTGTAGGCTTACTTGGACACTTGTATTTAAATATAGGCATGTATTCATATTTTATATAAAGAAATGTGTAAATAGCAAAACATAACTTGTATGGCTATGACATGGATATGGTTGTACGGTGATTCTCTTCCTAAGTCGTATTCAAGGTCTCAGTAACTAACATATTTGTTGTGCACTTAGAACTTGTTAATCAATTTGATCTTTTAAGCTTTGTTGAACAAGTTTCAGGTAAGTAAACTAACCGCCATTATGCGACTAAAACACTGCTTTAAACTGCCAAACTAAAAATCGACAGAAAACATTTTTCGTTGACAACGTCTCTATCCACTTGGTGTACGAACGTCATGTGCTATTATGAACTCTTTAATTACCCCCAATAAACATGTCAGCGTTAGTAGCGCTTCTGTTAAATATTCTTTTTTGCATAAACTTTAAACTTAAAAATGATTATACAATTGGACACTTTTCAAGAGCGATGTTCGAATGAAATCGGGCTTAAAGGGACTATCAACCACGAATGACGGAAAAGGAAAGTTCTAAAATACTGTATTTTTTTAAACAATTATTAGTTTATATTGGTTTAAATATCACGACTGGTGTATTACATTACCGGAAAAAGTTGTAAAGTTTTCATATTTTCAGTATATTCGGTAATAAATTTTACTGGGTATGTCTACCAGATAAGTACCAGTTAACTATAAATAACGCAAGTAGATTGATCATCATCGTCACGTGATAAACCCAGAAATGCAAATTGTGCATGCGTAGTAAATTGTATATAGTTTATATACAAAATGATCAATCTACCTGCGTTATTTAAAGTGTGTATATCGTTATGTCACCCTTTTTTGGCGATGTACTTTCGATTTCACATCGCGAAATTTTATTACCGAATATACTGAAAATATGAACTTTTTTAAAGTAATGTAATGTATATAATGTAGTCGTGATATTTTACTCAGTATAAACTAATAATTGTTTAAAAAAATACGGTATTTTAGAACTTTTCTTTTTTCGTCATTCGTGGTTGACAGTCCCTTTAATGCCGTACAAGTTTTAACAACTTTTCAAACAACCCTTGTCAACGATCACATCAAATTAATAACATGTAAGAACAGAAGATTTTCAAATCGAAGGTTAATATATTGGCAATTCGATTACTCACCATGCTAAATGCAGCTCAGGCCGCATACGCCGTCGCACTGGCGGGACTTCCGCTTTGACCCCGTCGTCCTCACATGACCTCTGGCAGCAGGGGGTGACGCGGCGGACAGGGGGCGCTGTTGTAGGCTGTAAACGAATAATTTCAACTCTTTTTGAGCAATTGTTAATTGTATATGTATCATCATTGTCTACAAGAATTAAGAGTAACTTCTAGCATGTCTATGCTGATGCATTCGGATATGCTGCTGTCTGGTAAGCGTAGTTGGTACACACACTTCCAACCAAAGCGGCTAGGGTTCAATTTCCACTCGCGGCGCATGTTATTTTTCTTTGCTGGTTACCATACCGGAAGTTGAGGTGGCATACGGGTAATCAGGCTCTACCTACTCCACCCAACCCTTTAGCACAAGACCATTTCTTCCTTTCTGTAAAAACAATAAAACTGGAAATTGCAGCTATGATGAGTAAAACCTTTCGTGGTTTTACTAAGATAATAAGTAGTGCTGTGAAGAGTCCGTGGCCTAATATTTTGAAGACGCTGACGTTATATGGGTTTCCTGCTCGGGAAAAACAATGGCAAAATCAATGAAATACTTACAAGTAAATAAAATGCGAGTTTATGGTTTTATTAAAAATGAATGTGTGTGTAAAATAAAGCTGCAATTATAAGTATTACCCAAAAGATACAACACCATCAAGTATGCACAACATTGTCAAAAAATAATAATAACTCATAGTAGTTAAAACAACGGAGAATCGTTTAGGGCCTACATTGCGGGCTTAATATTCACAATGGCACATTGCCTTTAAATTAAATGGCTTAAATAGTTTTGACGTTAAATGTATTAATTGTACGAGAGGCGCCCCGATTATATTTGAACAAAATTAATGACGCAAAATAAGAATTGCAACAGTACCTTTATTGAAGTAAGTGTTCAATATGAGATCCATGACATGCGTAAATAAGCCTACACCTTTTTGGCCACGATTCTACAGTCTTGTTAATAATATTTTGGTCCAGTTTTCTCCACTCGTCCATAAAAGCTTTTTGAAGACCTATCACAGAGTTTACGTTGCGCTTCTGTAGACGGCGTTTACGGATTCCGCATATACCAATGTCCATTGAAGCAGCATCCGGAGACTTCGGCATCCATTCCTCACGGTCAATAGAGTTCACTTTCTCCTTCTTAAGAAACTGGAGGGTTTGTTTAGATGTGTGACTTGAGGCACTGTCCTGATGGAACACCATTGACTTCCGACCTTCTGGAAACAGTTTCGGAACGTCATTTCGAAGAAACGGCTTCAATACCTTATTGATATAGAAAGTGCTCTTCACTATAGTTCCTTTGTTGATAAAGCGAATCTCGGGTTTTTCCGCTATAAGAGATACCAGCCCATGAAATGAAACCCTTGGCGAAAGAGTCCCGCTTAAAGAACTTAAGTTGGTCGCTAACTGTTTCGCCTTTTCTCATGTAGCAAACTTTGCGTCGCCCGTACGACCCACCTAAATAGAACATTGCCTCATCAGAAGTAACAAAGTTCTTCCATCTTCCACCTCTTTACTTCATGTATAACTGCCATGATCTAACCCTCCTCTTCTTAATTTGCGCCATGTTAAGCTGATGAACTTTGCATTTTTTTTAGCTTCCAATATTTTTGTTTTAATGTTTTATACAGTTCCTTTAGAGATGCCTAACATAGACGCCATCTCACGTTGTGTTGGTGGATTAACTTTGGCGATCATACGATTGATTTTTCTGATGAAGTTCGGGGTAGCCACATTTCGACGATATCTAAGCTTTGGCATAGGAAGGCCAGCATTGATTTTTTGGCGTTGATGTCCAATATTATCACAAATGTCCTTGATGGAGCCCAAGAAAATCGAATATCCCATTGCTTTCAACTCATTTTGAATACTCCTGTATGTGTGTTTAGTCTTCAAAAGTCCAACAACTACCCCTCCCTTCCACTTTATCACTAATTTTTTGACGCACCATGCTATAAATGACGAATATCAATGTTGAAACATCAAGATTAGGATTGTACATGATAGAGTTAAAGCAATTTGCTAGGTTTTTCATGCGGTACTGTCTAAACGTGTATACAGATTTTGTTCAAATATAATCTGGGCGCCTATCGTATATATGACAGTTTGCCAATATACCAAGAGGTCCATTAGATATATGCATGTAATTAAATTATCATTCGATGCACAACATATGAGACGCGCTCTGAGAAAAGGGGATGTAATGCATGTGCGTAAAGTGTCGTCCCATATTAGCCTGTACATCAGTGACGACACTTCCCGCCAAAACTGGATTTTCGCTAAGAAAAAACTTCATTGAAACAAAACATACCATGAAAGCGGAAAGTGTCGTCCCTGATAAGCCTGTGCGGAGTGCACAGGCTAATCTGGAACCACACTAAATGCACATACATTAACCCCCCTTTTCTCTGAGCGAGGTCTATATCAATGAGAAGTTAGTAATTGGACGACGATGGGCAACATTTCATAATTCAAAGCTATGTTATCAATATAGAACATTGCACAATATACGGTAATTAATTTATATTTGCGTTGTGCATTTTATTAAACTAAAAACGTTCGCTTTCAGATAATAATTAACTAAGTTAATAAAAATTACAAAATAATATCAAAACAGTGGAACTCTAGTTGCGCCAGAATGAGATGAATTTTGCATTATCAATATTACGTACTTCATTTATGGACAGTGACCAATTGCTATAACAAAAACGATACGGAACAACAGTTGACAACAAACACCCAATTAATCAACACACGCGATGATCTGAATATTACAACACAATTAATGCATAAATAAATGGACTTACCGAATGTTGCATCTGCAAGTGTAAGTAACATCCACGTGGATGCAAATCCTGGCAGTAGTTCCATTACAATTAACTTAAGCACAACATTCAAGGGATCGAGGCATCTAAGACTCGTCCAATTTTGCCAAGTCAATAACCTTGTCTAGAACAAAGCGAGCGATGACAGAGCTATCTCAATAATTCTAGTGCTAATTACATTTGTATATCCATTTCATGCAGATATAGTTACAAATAGGAGCTGGCGAGACATTCTGTCACGGTGGCGTTAACTATTCCCGGCATATTACTCTTCTCTCGGAGTAAGTTCCTCTGATTTCGTCTTTGGTGATTTTATCGGTTCAAGGGTATTTTCGAATTCTGTTATTTTTACAGTGCGTTATTATTTTATGAAATATATGTCCAAAAGGCGAGCGTTTTATGGCACCTTGGGACGGCGACGATCCGATCAGAAGCGAGCCGTGAAAATGTGGCAGAAATTTATCTCGAGCCACAGGTATTATCCGGGGAGCAAATTTATTGGGAAAAGTGGACGGAGCGTTTTACGCTCAAAGGGCGACGAATTCTTCGATACAGAAAACCGGCTGTCATATTGAAAGAATTCTGTTAAGATATATGTTCTTAGATATTACAGCGATCATTATTTTCAGTTTAGTTTCTGACATAAAGCCGAGCTATATTTATAATTTGTGAAGGTTGTTCAACGTTAATAACCATGAGTATTTAGGAACTCCCCGCGTGCCTGTCCATATTTCTTAATTCAATGTACAGCTCTTAAAATAAACTCTCATCATATCATTTGGAAATTCAAGATTAAATTAATGTTTTTGTTCGAATTATGCGTTGAATACACAATTGTTATTCAAAACACTCGGTTGATGTTTTTTTCTTTAAAAAAAATAATAACCATTTGCAATTCACCAACTAAGAACCGGAAGATATTTTTGTTGGTAAACATTTATTAAACAGTTTACGATCATTAAGTATTTAAGGAATATAATTTATAAAATCGTTATATTAATTTCGGCTTGGTTCTGTATAGAGGCGAGGAATGAGATTTCAACTTCGGTAAAGCCGAAGTAAATTAGTTGGAGTTCAGTGAACCTATGCCGTAGGATAAAAGGTAGGTGAGTTCCTGTAGCGATTGGTTCCTGAATTTTCAAACGGTGAATGGGCAAGCCTGCACTTAAGGCAGTCGCGAAGATATGCGGGACCTGTAAATAAACTCTGAATTATACACTCACACTGTCGTAAGGAACGTTTTTTTTTTCCGGTAAGCGCCGTGGTTGATAGACGCGCTTCTCACTTAGGGGACCTGGGTTTAATCCCCGTTCCCGGAAGCATGTGAGTTTGGTTGGTGGTCAACATACCGGACAGGTGGGGTTTCCTCTGGGAACTCCGGCTTTCCCCACAAGATTTTTCCAAAATTTAAAGAAAAAACCCACAAACATCTTAATTGCTGACACAATCAATTTATAATTGAACATTCGTCCCAACTTTCGTGAGTTTAGTAAGTTTATTAGGTAGGAATGCTGGGACACACTCAGGGTCATGACATAATGAAGCCTCAGGCGCGAAAGGACCTCATAAACTTCCAAATACGCACGAACACACTGTGTATTTATGAAAAAGAAATGCATAATCGGTTATTTTCGTATTGTACGAAAGTAATTCGGAAAGGTTCGTGGTTTTCCGATGCCTTGGCTAGGTGGCGCTCAGTTCAGTTTTATGAAGAGTACACTGGCGCTTTAACAATCATTACAGACGAGATTAAAGGGATTCACAGTTCTGAACATATTTATTAAATGAAATTTAAATGAATATCAATATATTATCAACAGTAAATATTGCGATTTGCCATATTTTTTTTATTTTTGTTTTAACAGTTATGTTAAACAATTCTTTTAAATACTATATCCCACATGTTTATTGTTCGTACTAGTTATTTCAGGTATACTCGTCAATCTGTTTAAATTTTGACTTATTTATCAACGCTTTATAAACCGTTGATCAAGATCTATGTTTGTTGGTGTACATTTAACGACATTTCTACGACAAATTGGTTGGTAAGAAAAAATCACTGGACATTGCAGAGGAACATCGTGATCTTAAATATGGGCGGATATAAAATTGTTGTATTCGTCAGTGATCTTATATCATTGAACATAGGCGCAATTTATTCGTGTTTTACGTTTGTGGTATAATATCAATTTAAACAGTGGATAAGCTCCTTTAAAGTATGATTGACACAATCATACATGTACTTGGTTGGTTGGTACAACTTAGTACCCGTACTGTACACATAGATAACGTTATCATCACATACCTGCCTAAAGTTCACGCCGGTTTGGTGACAGTTACTGGAACGCCTTTTACATTACTGACGTAATTATATCGATCATAGGTGAAAACTAAATTTTCAAAAGTCGGACGCGCCGCATTTAGATTGAGAACATAGAACTCCTGTAAATGGGAAAATCGCAATATTTGATGAAGTAAGTAGTATATAACTTTATGTATGTGTGAACATAGTTGTAAATGTCTGACATTACAGTGACGAAAATATTATAATGCATCTGCTGCAGTTCTTAGATTTTATATGGTAATACATACATCATTTATAAGCAATCAAAACGCGAAACAAGAAGAACTAATTTAAATTCAATATAACAGTATTAATAGAGAAGAAAATGAATATTTCGCTTTTCGATTTACATTTTAATCAGGCGTAAGATCATGTTTAAAATGTTTTTTTTTTAAATAAACAAATGTACGCCATCAATAACCACATGTGCATGACATATATTTCCAATGAAAATGTAAAATGGTTGTGTGTGTGTAACTGTTTAAAGAGGGAAATCTGTTAAAAAAAACTGGTTTTCATGAAATATTACTTTTGATTGATAATGAAACTGGTGCCGAAATACTCACCGAGTACACACCGAATATCGNTTAAATCCACGAACGAATATTCCATACGACAACGAATGAATGAATCACTTTATGTTTTTTATTGTGGTGCAAACAAAACAAAGATAACGATGGAAGGTGTGACTATGACGCTTAGTGCCCTAAAGCACGAGCCCGAGCAGTTTTATGGATTTGAACTTTTAATCAAAACAAAAAAATAACTTTACACATTAATATCGCATTCTTTTCATGAAATAATTCCTCATCGGTTCGGACTGAGTATTAAATTATTGATACATACATACAATATTGTTGTTTTAATAATACGTGTAATAATACTTGTATATTAGATTTTTATCTTGAGATTCAGATAAGTTTATAATAATGTATCTATTAAAGCTGAGTAATATTTTTGATAACATTTTTGATAAATATAGTATTATTATTATTGCTGATACTGTAAATATTTCAACTGCTGCGCCATGAAAGTTTTATGAACTTTACAACTCCCTAGGTTTATAGATTGAAATACTATAATGAACGCTACCTAGCGCTAGCCGATGGTATTCATTTTAATGTTTTTTGTTGATTAGTCGAAAATGTGTCATTTGTCATACGGAAGGATCTGTAGATTGTTTTGTGGATTTTCATATGTCAGTATTTCGAGAGCCTATTCTTCAATAATTTTATCAACAGTTAAAGTTGTGTCGTTCTTGCGTATTGCAATGATAGTATGTGTTGTTGTGTTTGTAATATGTATTCAATTATCATTTGTAGTGTTATTATATACTAAGTTTTAAAACCTAAACTTTATACTTATTAATACATGTAGTTGTTCTACACTGTGTCTAGTCATACGACAAATGAGCACTTTAATTGTACCTGAAAACGTTTAGGTTTGCTAAGAGCACATTGATTGCGAAATGTTTGGCCGAGTCAACAATGTTGATGTTTGGCAAACAAAACTACAATTATGGTGAATACGAATAATAGGATGTCATGTGTTTATTAGAAATTGCATATACATTCAAACTACGCAATTGGGCTTTTCACATCCGGCAAAACGACTCCTCCTTGAAATGCATCTCTTAATGGTTATAGTTTCAAAAAAGAAGAAGGAATTTAGTTTATGTTTGTATTTAGTTAATTTCATTGTGCCTCAAAACGTTGTTGTTCTGTATATATTGTGCATACAAAAATGTGTAATTAAATTGAAATTAAATCGAATTATAAGAAGACTGTATTGCTGTTTAATTTGAATAAAAATAATATGATGTTAAGTTGTATTTGTACTTGTGTGTTAATGATGAATTCAGCGGTTATTGAGAAGTTGAACGCGTCATTCACTATCCAACTAATATCGCAAACAATTAAACCATACAAACTATGTCAGGAGATAAATTAGTGTTCATATCCACTACTTTTATAATAGAACACCAGCTATACACATAGAATAATTACAAATGAAAAATGGGACCTCCGCCTGTAAAACAGTCAATTCAAACGCATTGGGGCATCTTTGGAGAAAGTGTATGCTAAAGTATGTGTACGGGAGATCGTAAATATGTTTCCGCCACATGACAAAAGTACATATACTGCGTACAGCCTATAAAGTCTGAACTTTAACAAAATAAATATATGTACTGGGATGCGGTCGACTGAATCCGCACAGCTCAATCAAACTGTTGTATTTATGACAGAAAACGATGACACTCCAGACACTCCATCAGGAGAAACATTAATGTTCTTGTCCACTACGTTTATAACCCGCCACCGACTACAGAAATAAAACGATTAACACTGGTATAACCGCATTGGAAAGGTCCACACACAATAGTTTATATTGACCGCTTCAAGTCAGTGACCCATTCAATGATGTATTGCTTGTAGGGATGTAAGTATGTATTTGTGTTGTTGCTGGTGACAAATTACGTAATGTACCTTGTATTAAATTTCTGAAGAACTATTAATGTTGACTTTATAAAGACATTGATGAATGCATGCCTATCTATTAAAATTGTGGACGTCTCCAACCGTATTAATACTTATTTATTGATTGTTAATAAATCATATGTGCTGTGTCATTTAAATTATTCAAAATATAAAATCTGTGAATACATACCGCTCTGTTGCACATTTAACATTTACATGAAAGGTTTGTTGTTGAATCCAGGAAGATGATTTGGATCCCTTATTTTTTAACATAAAAACATTGTATGCTTATGTATCTGTATAACTGGAGAAAAACTGAATAACATAATATATTGTATGAAGATGATTTTGATTGTTCGAGTTTTAGAAAAAGATAAAAGTGAGACTGGCCGAGCGCTTTAATAATCCGTGCTGAGCGTGGTAATTGTTTTCATAAAATACTATGAAATTAATTCTATAATTCTATCATCTTGATTCTTAAAAAGAGCATGATAATATGTTAAACAATACAACACATTACCTTGCGTTTAAAACGGATACTACACTTGTTAGGTTTATACAAATGGATACTATCTCATACATTTGATTTTATCAATTGGAATATAAAGGAAAGTGTATTAATACGTTATATTGCATGCATCGGATTGAATCTTTTAGCATAAAAATAGAACCGTAAGTGTGGGACCAGGAACGAGTTTTAGTGAACGTCGTAAAATAAATCGAAATTGCGATACATTGTTGAGAAGCATGATTGCGCAGCAACGAATTAAATTATTAATGTAATACTATAAGCAATATGTAAAGCATTCGAAAAAAAAAATTTGCACGTATTTTTTATTTATAAGATTGTGTTTTTTTGGTTATACAAACTGGACCAACGTAGTGTAAACTTTGGTATCCTGTCATCAAACTTCACATATAGATGCCTTAAATAGATGGGATAAGGTCACAGGAAATATTTCTTAAAACTTCATATATAGTAATGGATACCTTAAATCATAAGATTTGCTTGCTATTTCAAGTAAATTCGGTTGAGGTTTAGGATACAATTACTTAAAAAAATGGTTTCGACTAAATAACTCCACAACAAATTGAGCTAGTGTATCTAAAAATCTGACACTGATATTTTATAGCATGACCTTGCTTACTGTTGTATATTGTGTGAGTGCTTGGATTCAAAGTCAAGTTGATAAGTATTTATTATATACACATTATTTTCTCTCACTCAAATAGCGATTCATTTAAGCTAGTTTTATGGCATATGGTGCATAAGGCGTGAAATGGGTTACAATGAAGGTCACCGTAGCATAATTAAAAATATGCACTCGTCTTAATAACTTTCATTTGCGCACTCCACATGAGATCACCATTACATTTATGCCGGCATAATGATAACTTTAAAAATCTTAATTGATTTCGTTTTTTCTGCCCCGAAAGGGTTTAACAAACATCACATGTGACTGGTGTACTAGAGATTCTTGAGGGAACTACAGTTATGTATACTGAGAATGTTATGTTACATTACAATAAAGGATTTGATCATTCGCTCGTTAATTTAGATAAACCCGTTCATGTTAAATCCATGACTGAATATTCCATTAGGCAAAGAATGACAGGAACAAACGTGTTTTATTGTATTTCCACCAAATCCAATAGTACGACGGATGGTGTGACTATGACGCTCATTGACTTAAAGGTTGGAAAAAGGGATAACAGTACCGACGTTTCACATGAACAGTTTTATGGCTTCGAACTTGAGATCAAAACAAAGAAGTAGCATTACAAAGTGAGATCGCATTATATTTACGAAAAAAATATAATGTGTTTTGTGTAAACTAATTGGCACGTACATGCATCCATTAAAGTTGTTTTAGTAATATATTTAATAAAACGCGTCTTATATGTTTTGTTCTTGAGAGTCTGTCATTAGTCAATACTGTATATGTTCAAAGTGAGTAATATGTTGGCGGTGAACTTTTTTATAACGATAAAACTAAATTGGAACTAACGTTTCAAGTGGATAGTTTAATGGTTTTTTCATTAACACATAAAAATATTAGTACATAATAATATCACAAAATATGTTTTAAAATGTATCCACGTGATTGAATTGTGTATGTTTTTATTTATAAAAAGTAATAGTGTTGCGGTATATGTTCCTTGTAAATAGAAATGTCTGTCATCGTGTAACGTAATATATTATTTCAAAACGTGCGAGAATTTTGATTTTTTTTTATCAAGTATAGTAATATTATGAGTAATACATAATACTTCATACTGTGTATTGTGTATGCGTAGTGATGTTGTTTCTCTATAGTATTAACACGGTGCAAAAAAGATGCATTGATTGTAGAGACCCACTCGCTTATTTGTGTGGTTGACGGTAATGTTTATTAAGATAATATATTATATATTAAACGCTATAATGTCTTTGTTTCGCAAATATACAATAATAAGTTCCAATGAATATTACTTATTGAAAATATTTAACTGTGTTAGAACATAACACTCAATTAAACGGTCAACGTTGCAATTGAATGTTTATCTTTGGACAAACGTTGGGGATTTTGGATCTCTTAAAACTGTTTGCAAATAACGAACGTCATTCAAAACAATATGTTAAAGATGAAATGCGAATGTATATGGATAAAACGCGTGTCTTAGATGTAACCGAGACTTGTTCTTCTGGTGTTTTCATAAGATTTTAATTATTTCATTATTTTAGATGCATTAATATTATTATACGTACTTTCCCTAATGTCCACTATGGACGGTATTCATGTTCTAGCTGTGCAAACGACGTTTGGTGTCTGGACATTTCATGCATCTATACAACTGATTGAACGGAAGTTATATTACTGCGTATGTATTCGTCAATGACACTATACTATTTTGCAATAAATATCAGTTAAATGGATCGACAGAAATCCGATGTTTGCATTTTCGAACCGATATTAGTTTGCGAGAGCTTTCTCTGTGATTGCATTCTGTTTTTGATAATGATGATTTAATGACGAAATAAAAAGCCTAGTCTATTTTAATATCAGGAAATAGTTTAACTATTGTGCCCCCTCCCCCCAGAGTGAGATGCATTAGGGATTGTACTTGTCCGTCCGTACGTACGTATTAACGTCCCAAAGCTTGTGTGTTATACTTCTTTTTAAATACTACATGTAGATGGATCTCGCTGATACTTTTACAGTTGACGGACTTAAATATGGAGATGATCGTCCAGGAAAGAATTTTGGATGCGACCATTTTGGGTAGAAGTATGGCGCTCTGTCTGTTTTTCGACAATATATTATATATTTACGCGAAGCTTGTGTTTTCAGCTCATCTTTAATTACTGTGTGCATCTCGCTCAAACTGTGACAGTTTAATCACCTTAATGTGCAGATGACCGGTAAGAACAGAATTCCTGCTTCAACTAGTTTTGATAGAATTATGGTCATATGTCTAGGTTTTTTGTACTGAAGAATACTTATACATAGTCCCATATTTTTATTGTTTTCAACACATTCTTATCTACTGGGTAGATCTCGCTCAAATGTGTACAGTGGAATGACCCTTATGTCTACATGATTGTAATGATACGAATTTGGGCTTTGAAGAGGTTACGCAGAATTCTGGCTATTTGTCGTTTTCAGCTTTAATATATTTTGTCCCGAAAGTGTGTGTTTTATAATTCCTCTTAACCAATGGTAAACTCTCGCTCAATCTGTCACCGTTGAATGAATTGAATCTGAATGATCGTAAAGTTTCAATTTGTAATGATATTTTATATTATGAATTTTAATTGTAATTGAAAGAAAGATCTCGGGCGTCTCTATAGGATCAAAGTAGACATAACATGCGACAAGTTTAAAATGAATCAGTCAACAATTGACCATATAGTACTGTTTCGATTTCAGTTCTATATGAAAATCAAGGTAATATTAAACTAGTCAATTACATGTGTAACTGAGATACTCTTTATACAATGTTATTTTAAATGACCAAAACTGCATATTTTAAAAACGACATATAGTGCATCTATATTTGGCATTAAAAGTACATTTGTATGCATTTGTGCCCACATATACTTATATAGGCCTCTACAAAGCAAAGAAATTGCAACAAAATGGCTGGAAATTAGGTTTTTTTTGTCACATAAAAGAATTATAAAGTCGCTGCTCACATAAGCTTTCCTGGTCTTCCCGAGAGGGTATCCATGTTTTCCCAACATGGTCATTAAAAACGCAAATTTCTCCACGAGAAATAGTTTTCCGGAGAAACCCTGCTGGGAGGTTATGGCAGACATGTATAAGATTGTATTAATCCTTTAATTATTGTAGTGGCTTGCAAATTAAAGCAGTTTTTCTCTCCTTAATGCATGAACATGGCCAATTTTGCCCGATCTTCTACTTCAGGGAGCCACATTTCGCTCATTTTTTAAAGTACACATGTATAATTTATTCAATATCGTTCACACGTTGGTATGAGCAAAATCTTCTTGTGTTTGTATTTACATATGAAGAATATCAAATTCATTAATATAAATTTTTAATTACACAACCGAAATACAGCACAGAAAAGAGGCATTAATTCAATTGTATTGTTATTGATAATGGTACGTAGATTGTATACATTTGTATACCTAACACTGTTTAATATATCTTTTATAAATCGAAAGTTAAATGTATATTCTCTACTCATTCCCATGTTAATTTATTTTCCAAAAGTATTCACACATTTTACTTCGAATTTTCTGAGAATATATGTCAGTATTCATTTGATAAATGTGGACTGTTTGCATGTTAAACCAGTGTATCATACAGATTTTAATGACTGTTCAAATCGGAAGTAGTACGATTAATCTCCAATAATAAACGGCAAATCAAAGCACTAGCTGCGTTGAAAGATCTGAGCTTAGATAGTATAGTAATGCTTAACTGCTGCATTTTATTCACTTATGTTGTGGGCTTACAAACTGGCCACACAACATAAACGTTAAAGATTTAAGTAAGGACAGGCTTTCAAGCGGGTCCTTTTTTCTAGCTTTGCCTATTAACCCCTACCTTATAGTATGCTCCTACTTGTCCATACTGTTTAATGAAAGAGACAATCGTACTCTACCTAGTTCGTTTATGATTTTAAAGCTCTTAAGAAGAATGCAATACAAGTTAACTTAAATTAAACAAACACGAGTTTATATGCTGCAAGCTATTGTATTATCTAACATTATTTAGCACTGTTTTCACAGTTACTCGATATCAAAATGATAACGTAATCTAGCAAGCTAAAGTTCACACACACTTTTGTAAAGGATGTTGCATTTTTAAGTGTTTTTTTCCCAGCAATAACAGTTAGTTTGGATAAATGTAAATGTATCAGTAATAATTTTGATAAAACTCAAATTGATAGTTGTAATTGTATCAAAAACGCTTACAATTGAAACTATAAGAATAGTCTTAAATTATGTGCTATAGCTATTGTTCGACAACAAATGATGATACACAATGTGTTCTGTTGTTTTTTAATCTGATTTTATAATTTTATAGTTATAACCAAAATCATTGTAACCGTCTTAAAACGTGATTTCATATGAATTGATATTTCCTTTAAGCAATATATTCGATTACAAAAAAGTCCCGATTATAACTTAAAGCTTGAAGTCTGACATATTCATATCCCAATCTAAAAAAATAAACTTTGATAGGGTTGAATGCGCATGGAAACTTACAACTGGTTAAAATGTGCAACAACACCCTTGAACAACTTGTTCAGACAGAGAATCCCACCTTGTTCAAATTTACAATATACATCACTTTGTATGGCCATCTTAATATTGTAGTATAGTTTCCTTGATAAACACTCTCAAGATCAAGGTTAAGTTTGATCTAGTTTGAATGAAGTCAAAGCATTAGAATAACATAGTACACGATAATGATGTCACAAGTAAAAATCTAACTACCGGGAAATGTATCTTGTGTTTGAATTTTAAAATTTTAAAATAGTTTATAATAAGGATTTTTAAAGTATTATTTAGCCCTTTTTCCGGTAGGAAACTTTATTTTGATTTTTTTTGAAAACAAGTTGTAAGATTCTAGCAGATTGGATATGTGATTGTCATACTGATGTAGATTTTAAACACCTATATACTATTGACATTGCAAATGGCACATGAAATATACAATTGTATATCTTGTTGGCAATGGCGACCAACTGGCAATATGCGGAATCCTCCGGCGACACGAACCTGAAGATGCTTGAGAACGAGGATCTCTGTGACGTCACATTCTCGGCCGGAAATGAGCAAAAACATATCAGATGTCACCGAAACATTCTCGCCAGCCGTAGTCCAGTCTTCTATGCCATGTTCTATGGTACTCTTGCTGAATCAAAAGATGTTATCTGCGTTCCAGATATTGAGCCAACTACACTTGAACTGTTTTTAAGGTTGGTTTAATACTGAAAAAGGTTTTGATTGCAGGTTTACGATTTTACAGGGTAAGTTATTGAAAACAAACAGTTATAAAATGAAAACAAAACACATGCTACTAAGCAAAAAAAGCAACTAATGAATAAACACATAAATAAAATTGGTAGTATACTTGTAAGGAATTATTTATTTATTTGAAACGTGGTTTTCTGCCAGGTATGTGTACAGCGGCAAGGTCGACATAAACGCTGACACAGCTCTGAGTCTGTTGTACGCTGCTAAGAAATACGACATTCCTGGGCTAGAAGCCCAATGCAAAGCTTTCCTGATTAAAAGCATTAAAGTTTATAACGTTTGCACAATTCTCCACCAGTCGATAGTGTTTGGTGATGAAGATCTGAAAGAAAAAAGTGTGGGCTTTATAATGGAAAAGACCGAGAGAGTTTTGAAATCAGATACGTTTGTTTTAATGTCAAAGTCTGGATTGCAGGATTTGAAACTTTCAGCGCCACTGAGTGCGAACTGTACATTTCGTGCAAACGCTGGGCTTCTCAGAGATGTAGGGACGCGGGAAAACATGAAACGGATGAACATATACGGCAGGAATTGGGGGACGAACTTATAGGCCTGATAAGGTTTCCGACCATGACGTTGGAAGAGTTTACGAATTTTGTTGCTTTTGAAAACGTTCTCAACAAAGATGAAATGCTCAGCGTTTATCGCAGTATTGGTAAACAGGGAAATGTCTTAAAATTTATTTACGAATCCCGCCTGGTGGTAAAAAGATGTATGTTTATTAGATCCATAGATTTGCGTTTGGGATGGCAACATTCTGGGAAACAAGATGGACTAAGTTTGACAGTGTCTTATGACTGCGAACTGCCTGCAGTGGATATGTTTTTGCCAGTTTCTGAAGGTTTTGTTACTGGGGTACTGGAGATCCTATATGGTTCTACAGTTATTCATACTCAGAAGGTGACATTGCATTACGAGGAATCATCTGATTTCAATGGTCCCTGTTATTTAGATAAAAGTGTGCATCTTAAATCCATGAACGAATATTCCGTACTACAAAGAATGTCAGGTACATATGCGCTTGTGCAACATCATTACGGTGAAAGGTGTGACGATGACGCTCAGTGACCTTAAGGTTGGATTTAGTGATGCAGGTACTAACGTTGCACAGGGACAGTTTAATGGATTTGAACTTTTAATCAGATCAAATAAATAACTCTGCACTATGATGCCGAATTACTTTTATGAAATTATTTATCACACGTGTAGACCTTGTACTAATTTATTTATACATAAATACAATGTTGCTGTTATCAAAACATATAATTTTAATGATTCTTGTCATTTGTTTTTTATCTTGAGTTCTTGGCATTAGTCAATAATGTATCTATTCAAGTTGAATATATTTGCAGCAAAAAGTTTGATAACTAGCCTAATAGTATTACTTTTACCGGTACTTAGTAAACTGCTGGGCAATTACAATTCCATAAAAGAATATAAGACATAATTATTTGAACACAAATATTATATAGTTGTTATCATGCATAAGCTGATTGTAATTATCTACTCGTGTGCGGTGTCATACGGATGGATCTACACAATATATTGGGGGATTTCACTGTAGTAAAGATGTCGACGTTGTTACTCTAATATTTTCTTCAAATATTAAATGTATGTACAAAAAATGTAGTAGTAACTAAATTAGATTATTATGTGTAGTTGTGTCTTCAGGTCTGGTTATATCTTTAGTTGATGATATTTATTCTGAGAATATACATAGCTTTAGGACCTGTGTCCTTATATTGTATGTAGATGTTTTCCAAACGCTTTGTTTTTTCATGCGACACACGATCCCTGATATTGAACAAGAACACGTGGTGGCTTACTGAGATCATATCGATAGCAAAACGCATAGTGTTGACAATTCCATTCATAAAACATAAAAATAATGTTTATTAATACAAATATTATATAGATGTTAGTGTACGCTGGCCGATTTTAATTCTTGTTAATAGATTATCCGAAAAAGGTTTATTTTGTCGTACGGATTTGCCTTTGTCTGGTGTTTGGGGAATGCCATTTAGTGAGTATGTCGATGGCCTATAGTCCAATAATGTTGTCACATGTAAACTGTGTTAAGTAGTAACTTAATTAAACTTGTATGTGCATTTTCTTTACAAATTCTGTATTCAAGTTTGGTTATATTTCTAGTTATTAAGTTTGCTTCTGAGTTTGTACATAGCTTTAATAACATGCGTCCTTATACTTAATATTATACCCACTTTTTGTCTATACGCTTTGTTTTTTAATGCGACACACGAAGTGTATATGAACTGAGTGTAAATGGTGAAACGCTAAGCCGAGTCAGAAAAAAACACAATAATGATGATATATACAAATATATTAGAATGTTGGGGGTATATTAGTATTTTGAAAAAAAATGTAAGCTACGTATACAGCCTTTCACACCCTGCATTACGGTTTCTTCCTGAAATTCATTACGTTAATTTAGGTTTATTACTGTCCGTTCCTTATTTCTGAAATCGTGTTAACAAACAGGATATTGACTGATGTTTGACTTCACTTCGTTTCCTCGTGCCTCGGACGTTTTTATTCTGTTGATGTGGTGCATATTAAACTAATGAGTAATTCAAGCGCAAATAATATATAATTGTTTGTCGCTTTTGTTGCGTTTTAATTTGAATAACAATGCTATGTTTAACGGATATATATCTCGCAATTTTTTTCGTAAATTAAAACATAAAAATGCAAAACGTAGTAGCGGTGGAATTGTTTTACTTTAAAAATATAATTTAAAGAATGGAATACATATAATAAAAACCATTACGACACTCTAATTTGTTTGAAACTAGATCATTCCTTTTTTAATACTCCAAAATATATTTATCAATGTGGATCATATATATGGGGCGATGATTCCCCAATATACAATATTTTTATTGTTGATTTGTTTGATATTTTAGAACATGATATATGTTTATATGACAATCTTGGTTGTGTAAAACACCTGACATTGATCTGCAAAAAGAGGCGCCGTTAGGACCACGTGACTTTTATTGAAGCCCAATAAAAAAGAAGGAAAAATCAAATTTGTATAAATGTGATGTAACTTTTCTTGAATGTGCATTATTTTATTTGTGCACTTATAATTATGAAAAAACTGTAGATATTGAAATGCGCAAGGCAAAATGTTAGTAAATAGTTATCTATAAATTGGGACTATATAAAAGCGAAAAAACTTGTTCACGTTTGGGTTAATGACAAAATTAAAAAAAACTGTTTCATATCTGCAAAATTTCGTTGTAATTATGATATTTGCGAGGAGACAGTAATACTGAACATTTACCATGCTCTAAATTATCCATTATGTGCATCTTTTGACGATTTTAAAACCTGAAAAT
Source organism: Dreissena rostriformis (assembly GCA_007657795.1). Lineage (NCBI taxonomy): Eukaryota > Metazoa > Mollusca > Bivalvia > Myida > Dreissenidae > Dreissena > Dreissena rostriformis. Next base: position 231,898 of record VMBQ01000402.1, on the reverse strand, counting down.
TATAAAGCGTTACAAACGCGAAACGATCGAATAATTTGGAGAGTTCTGTTGTTATCGTTATATTTTGTGACATTTTAAGGATTGCTAGACTTTAACTCAAAGGGTCAGTGGTTCGAGTCCCGGTGTGTATTACTTTTTTCTTTCTTTACCTTTTGTTCTTGTTTTATACTGGAGCTATTTAGTTCTGATGTTTAAATTGATCAGTTTAAAGCTTTAAAAGATAAACTTCAAAACATGCCAAAATCTGTGAACAAGTCCCTTTAATGGCTTACGATTGCCGAACACAGACACTACCTGTAGATGTTGGAACTCCAGCTTGGTGGATAAAACATGGATTATATGCTTTAATAAATGAAAGTTATTTCACCCAGTAGTTGCTGTTCGTATTAGTATTTGTTTTCTCACACCAGCATTATATTATAAATACTTGTATGTAATATTTCAATAATGCATTTTTCAAAATATATACAAAGTTAATCTTCGTGCATGAACTTGTGATAATTGAATCATATTAATATTGGGAGAAAATATGTGCTTCCTTTTTCATCGAATATTTTTTCACTAACAAACATTGTGTACTGGTAAACTGCAGTACCATGAGTTGCAAGTGCCATACTATGAAAACAATGACTAGTTCCGACAACTAACCATAATAATCAAGTCATGCGTAGGAATTAAAAACGAACTCAATAAATAATGTTTAAATTTACAAAAAGTGTATTTTACATATATGCACTATACATTTCCAAAGCAAGCAAATACAAAATGTATCTACCTAGTCTTCTTGCTTATGTTTCGTATATACGTGAAATACATGTGATATTCTGTGGAATAATTGTTAAAAGACTATATGCATTTAACGTTTTAAATCGGTATGATGTTTTTTTTAATTAATTTAGTTAATATGTACTTGCAGTTCATTTGGATTTATGTTCGATTTGACGGATACACCACAAAAGGTACTAATCAATGCCCTACACTATGATTGAGAGTGATTTTAAATGAGCTAAATCAACAAAGTTTTGTATAAACTTACTTTTAAATATGTATTACCAACTTATTGTGCTTATAAACACCATCGATATCTAGGAAACGTCAACACTGTATAACTAAATAACCAACACATGGGAAAGTTACATAAAGATATGTACAATCAAAATTACTAATGTATATGGAAGTGATAATAAAAAAACCCATAGTTCACTCTTTTCAGTAAAATTTGACATCTCACTAAAGTAGTCATAATATCGTTTTGAACTCGGTCATGGTATCGTTCTCCTTCATTCCAACAAGTAACGTGCTCTTGTCTTCATTGAAGTAGACAGATCTAAGACAGCCATCGACATCGAATGTGGCCAGGATTATCGTGCCGTCTGTGTCTACTTGACTTACAGATTTATCACCAAAGACAAACACCTGCCCTGTTGCTGCCACGTGTATGTTACATGTTATCCGGGAAAGTTGGAATGTAGCATCCTGGAGCGTGGCTGTGACTGCTCCATCCATGGTCAGGGTTACTAGTCTTCTATTATTATTGTTCGTCAAATAGATCCTCTTTCCATCAGGGCTTAATGCAACTCCTAAAACTGTACAAGGCATACAACTTATACAAACTGGTATAATGTTCATTGTTTCGACATTAATTCGCTGTAAAAATCATTTCGTAAATCTCACGAGCAAGCGATTATAATTGGGATAAGTATCATATTATCTTTTTCAAATTTGACTCAACGTAACATTCCGTAAGTGGTAAAATTTCAAGCGGGCCAGTTAACAAGTTGCTTAATTATAATATGTCGTTCATCAATTCCCTACTCACATGATAACAAATATTGACTCACACAATATTATACTCCAACATCAACAAATATTTTGGAACATGTGTCAACAAGTTTAATCTGTTATAGATGTTCTTATACGTATTAAGGCGTGCACAGACAAGAAATGACTGTTATATCAAAACGATTTAGAGAGAGTGTATTTATGTGTTATACATGAACTAATATTTATGATGCATGCGGTGCGATAGGATAAAATATATTTAACTCCAACGACGAATATATATGTGCATAATAGTTATGTCTACGCACAAATCACCAGTCAATATCTTGTCAGGTCTATTTATGGTGTGTGTGTGTGTGTAGTAAATATAATCGAGTGCACCGTTTCGCTATCCCAGATGGCCATCTAATCAATACAGGAGAAATTCCAGAAAATACCATGTGCTTTTCGTGCACGATTTGAAACACCGAGTACTTCGCGACTCGGTTTAATGTCCCATGCGGAAGAACGAAACAGTATGTTCGGCTTTAGCGGGGGTCGAACCCCGCTCAAACTTAGTCCAAAATTAATCACCGAAACACACTAACGTAAATCCAAATAAACCTAATAGCATGGCAATTCAGATTCGTAAGCAATAACAGAGAATTATTCGATTCATTTGCTAGCTAATTACTCAATGGAACAATCATACACCCGAGAAAAATAATGACAACTTTTTGAGGCATGAAATATGAGTATACTCTAAATTACTTTTTCTTGACACGATGCCGAACATAGCCACATGTAGTACACAGACCTTACCACCGCCATGCATTTCAAACATAAGTAGAAATACAGGGTGTAACGGGGATAATAATCAAGATCAAACATGCATTTAATTGACATGTGTAAAAGCTTTACTCTTACTTTGAATCAAAACAGAGTATAAGCTTCATGAAAGTTACCTGTGTATTGTGCAGACATATTTTTGTACAACTTCTTCACTAATTGTCCATCTGTTGTATATTGGAACAAAGACGTGCCAGAAGTTACAAACATGTCGCCTTTGTGATACGCTATTCCGTAACACGAATGATTCAGTTTTATGTTTTTTATCTTTGAAATCTTTCCATTGTCCACTCGTAAGAAATTAATCGTGTTCAGAGACTTATAGTCGCTTATAGCCACCGCGACTTCATTTGGGGAAATGTTACACATGTTACACATAAACCACGGACTCGTAGTTAGCTTAACTTGCTCTATAACGTTGTAGGCCTGATCGAGGAGTTTCACACACTGATTTTTTAAATCAGAAATGACGAGATTCCCGTTGGACATCACACAAATACCGCTTATGAAGCAGGTGTTGACATCAGTATTTGTTTTCACATTGAATTGTGACTTCTCCTGAACACTTATGACTTTGTTTGGATCGACATGTTGATGGTACACCACACCAACACGACTAGTGATTTTCCCGAGATCTGTGCAAGCAGCGAGAAACTGCTCCAAGTTATTGTTGTGCTGAAATTCAATGTCTGCAGTCGTGGCTTTTTGAAGAAACAACTCTGCCGAAGCAGTTTGGTCCACATTTTTTCTGCACAAAATAAAAGATTTATCATGCGATTTAATGCTGGTGGCATCATACAACTTAAGCTTCGAAATAAATGTCTCACATTGTTTGCGTTCATCCTCCAAAGAATTCGTTAAACTGGAATGCAACTTATCCAATTCATTTACTGTATTTTGTTGTAGACGGTCTAAACTGTCGTTGATTTGTCGACGAAAATCAAGTATTTCTTCCAGAATGATTTCATATGATGTTTGCAGAGACTTAATATTCTGCTCACTTCTCTTTACTGCTTTAACTAGGCGTTCCTGCAATCGTTCCATGTTTGATGCCATTTCAGCAACGTCAATAGGTTTTGTTGAAGATTTGCATTTTTCAGCTAATAAAACCACCTCACTGCATTGCCTGAAAAATATGTTTTAGTTCATGTAATATACATACACATATTCAATAATACACTTAATTGACTAATCACTATTTTCCGTTTACATTCGATGTGTCATTTATATTATTTAAACAAATATATATTTTGGATTCTAACAAAACAATGATTGTGTAAAAATGTTATTGATTTTGATGTTCATGCTCATTGTATGGTTGCATCTGAAAATGAGGCTGATTCTGCTGATGATATGACAATGATAAACATTATGTTCGTGGTGTTGATAATTATAAAAAGATTATCATAACCATCACAGTTATCTTTTTTATCATAATTAACACTATAAGGCTGATCAGTGTTCCAATGAATTAATAGAACCGGTGATGATGATGATTTCTATACGGCAGGTATGCACGATATAGTATAATATGAACGTGAACTAATTTGAATAATGGTGCGGATCCAGATGATGTTGTCGATAATAACATGATAGTAATGATGATAGTGCTGAATTTCTTGATATTGTCGTTGTTGAATAATTATAAAATGATTATATTTAAACTGGCGGATATACACATATATTTACATGATAGCATGAAATGTAATTTAGACCAACTATATGATACAATATCATTGTCCATGAAGCATAATTTCTTGTATTGTTTGAATTCGTTACAAAACGTGGAGAACTGTCATTTTTACAATCTGTGAAAACGTCTCTTTAAATGAAAAAAATACGTATTTTTTTTTAAATTATATTACTCTAATGCATTTATATCACAGAAAACGTCCTTATAATAGTAATGCAAAAAGTATGTATTCCACATTCGAGGAGCTAGACCCTACAATACACCTTAAACTTGGTTTTTTATGTTTGGCCTAACGATTATATGATATTTACCTGTGGTTGTTATAAAATAAACATATCTGACAAAGCAATTGTTCGTGATCTTCACAGAACATCGTCAGTTTCTCAGTAGAGTGCTCATCACATAACTCCAGAGTATCATCCGCTGTTTTGGTTACAGGCAAGATGCCACCGTCACCCTTTGCTGTTATTGGATGATTTTTTAGTACTTTGTTGTGCATAAACACACATTCATCGCAGTATGTTTTTGAACATTTCTGACAATAAAACAATCCTTCTCTATGTATACTATCCTCCTCGCAAACAGAACAACACACGTCGTTTATTACGGCCGATCCTTTATTCGGCGATGTTTCGAAGTTCGCAGCCATTTTCAAATGTCTTTTTTTAGATCTACTTTCGATTTCCCTATATTCAAACAGCGTACTGAGTCAGCGTATATAATAGGAGTATACAGAGTTGTCGAGCCTGCGTTAAGGCCGAACATTTATACAATTGGGTTAACATAATGTTATTGTATGGTTGGATAGTGATATTTGTGTTGTTATGTTAAATAAAACTTTGGCGAAACAATAATAATCTGTTTCTGTATTAAGATATAACTTAATTCAGGCAAATATGTAAACATTGCACTGTTTTTTTTTTACTTAGACTATTATTAAGATTAATACCGCTTATCATTAGTAACAAAGAAAAATCGCCCCGGAGTGGGAAACTTGGACATATACGCTATCTGCTATGCTGACATATATGATATACGCTTTATGTCCACTACACCATATTAACATTTGTTTATAAATTAACGGAAAACTGCAATGAACGTCTTTACATAGGCACGCATAAATACGTTGTTGTGTATTTAGTAGCATGATTCAACGCATATACACTTAGGTGTATCTTTCCATTTTTGTCAGTTACATGTAAACTTTCAAAGTGGATCTAATAATGATCATGCATTCACATCAATTTATTGAATACAGGCACTGGAACAATATAATACTGTGTGTTATTATCAATTAAACATTAAAACAATTTAAAAAAAGCTATAAAAGAAACTCAACAAGCAAATTAGGTTCGAAAATATGTTATTGTAAGCAGAAGATTCAATATGAAAAAATATTGAACTCAGATTAAAATTTTATGTACAGAAATTCATTTACATTTTATACTTGATTAATGAAACAACGAGTGAGTTCTGTATATTGCACTTAGTAACCATAGTGATTAATGTATAAAGTTACGAATACAAACAAGCAGGGGTATTTAAATTGATAAGATTGAATTAATGATTTAATATATTGTATTCAGGATTTTGCATACATGCATACATTATATTCAAACAATCAAATTAACACTCTTGACTAAGAGAAATGTAAACAATATTTGTTTTTTATTGATTCTTATCAATCAAAATCGGACAAATAATAAAGCATTCATCGATAATTTGATTCTGTGAATTAGTTTTTGAAAATGACTTATTGCCAAACTGTAAACAAGTAATTACCACATTCACGGTGCCTATACCAAGTGACTTTTTAAGACTTGTCTTGGGAGAATACTATCAACAAAAGCGCGACCCAGGTTTCTTTTTTAAAGATGTCTTTTTAAATAGTTCACCATTGTTAACGGTATAAAGTGGAGAGCCCGCTCATTCGTGAGAGTTTTCTATAGGTATCATGATTGTTTTAAACTAATATTTTTTTTTCAGTAAAGTGCAACCGCGCGTTTGTAATAGGAAGTCCCCACACTGATCCGACATTTGTTCTAACCGTACAAACGTGCAGTTGCACTTCACTAAAAAATTCTTATTTAAAAACAAAATTCATGATACCTATAGAAAATTCTCACAAATGAGCGGGCTCTCCACTTTATCCCATTGAAAATGGTGAAATATTTAAAAAGACATCCTTACAAATGTTACCTGGGTTGCGCTTTTGTTGATAGTATTCTCCCAACACATATCTTGAAAAGACACGTGGTATAGGCACCGTGACATTAGTAGCTTATGTTTCGGATCTACTTGTAAAACTAAAATCAATAGGTCGTTGGTATGAAAATTCATTTAATTCATTCACTTAAACAATAGAGACGCTAGGAATTTACATTTGAACTAACATGCACACATTGGTATATGGCATGAACATATTAAATGCAATTCTCTAAAAATAATGATTGCTTTTTAAGTTTAACCAAATGCTACCGTTAATATAAATCAGTTCTACATCCTTTCAATATTTCTTCTTATTAAACAGTACAAAACTTCCGTTTTACCGCTTTGCTGTTTCGTTACATTTTAGACGGGGACATGCAAAACTTCAAAATTATCAATATGAATATTTGCTTATCTAGAATTCCAAGTTTCCGTGAGAGTAAGAATATCATACGTATTAACAAATTTTTTAAACGTCACTGTCGCTTAACTTCGATAATTAACCCTGAAAGTTAAACGAGCAAAAACGTAGCCACCTCTGGTCGACTACCTTACTGAACCAAGTTTGAGTAGAACAGTGACTTCTTGTGTCGCAACAAAGATTTTTCCGAAGTCCATGGTGAGGTTTTTCAGGTATAGGCTATGGTGGTTGGTGATATCATGTGTGTACCTAATAACATCGACCTAGAGCGCGTCGTATAAAAGCAACGTCTTCGCATCGTCCTTAAGGCTTTGTATTAAGAAAGACACAATATTTCGTCGGCGCTCTTGGATTGCCTTGGCAACTGGTCACTCACACGGCAATGACTGTCAGAAAAAATCGCTTTGTTTTATTTTAATTTGAAGCTTGTCGGGTTACAAATATACTTTCGCCAAATAGGTCGTTTATTCACCTTGTTCAAACTGACCGAACCGATGTGCGCGATCAATTGTTATGTTAAAGTTGGTCATGTATGTGCAATTTCTTTTCAACAAAGTTGTGTATTGTGTTCATATAGTTCTGATTTTCTGGTTTCAAAATACTTTTTCATTTGTTAATAAGCAACAAATTTTCACACATAGATCGCGTTTGAAAGTCCATCAGATTTTCGGACAGCTGCACATTTTCACAGTGCAGATTGTTTAAGCTGTTGAATAGATCTTGGCGCGAATTCCGGATATCAGATAACACTTCATTGTCAAATGATCTGCTATCTTCAAGATCAGATAGTGTGTGTCGGTATTAGTTACTTGTGTACATTCACATGTGATCGTTTATTCGTTTCGTTCGATTTTGAATACTCACCAACATATACTGGAATACTCACCCAACACCGATGAATATGCAGATCCGCCGATTTGAAGTGTATCAGGTGATTGGCTTAGGTACTGCCTAATTTGCAAAGGTGTCAACTGGCGTGCTAGAAATTGTATATGTGGGGTTAAGTAAATGCCCGTTTCAGATGTATTATGCGATGCCGTTGTTGTAAAGGCGGACGTATTGTATGCCATGTTGTGTTATGTGTCAGGTTATCCGGATGCGCATACTCTTTGGTACGCTCGTTCTGGTCATATCACCGTAACATAGTGTTAACATAGGACTTATTGATTTTAGGCGAATTGTGTTAAGCACTACAATAACCACACCAGCATAACGTATAGAGATAATTATCCGGATTGGAGAAGCGTAATTCGATTATGTACGAAAAGAAAGGAACGTAACAAAACATAATTTTAATACAGATGGACTTTACAGTTTCTAGTTTTTAAGAGAGTGATAATGCTAAATAAGTGAATATAGAAAGTGGTTATTGCAGAAATACTACAAATCTAGTCATTGATGAACTGTACATATATTTATTTAAACAGAAATCTTTTTATCTTATATTTTAAAATTTAGTTTTGGTATGCATGTATATGAAAACGTTTAAGTATATAAGAAAGGAAACAAACCCTGCCAAATCATGCACACGTGTAAGCGAAAGAAAACAACAGCCAGACCGTCAAGTTGAAATTAACATCGCCAACATAGAAGAATAATTTATTAAATATCCAATTTCCTTAAACGACACACATGTTCTTTTGTGGCAAATTACTTTTAGAACCTTTAAGAACGGAGTTGTATTATGTATTAAATAAATTCCAACGTATGTAGGAGCACAAAACACGTCCACTGTGCACCATACCGAAAACAAATAATTGTACTAGAGTACAAAAACTAGGCCTATAGCGTACAGACATGCGCACGTGACCTACCTTTATATAGAACTATATAGGCGTATACATATTGTTGAGCGATTAATGAAATGATAACATGCGCATTTAACTTGAAAAATGGATGCAGTTACATTGTGAAGTGTTTCAAAATCTACAACCAAGTTTGAAGAACGTATTGATTAACCTTTTATACAAATCACAATATACTTTATATGATGTTTACATTTTTGTATAAAATACTATTTTATCCTCACGGAAAGTTATCAATAGATACAATACATGTATAAAGTGTGTGTTCAATTACATACGCTCGCAATGCAGTAGCCCGCTACATTATTATTGTAATATTATATTTAAGTCTGTTAAACATTGCGAATACCAAACATACATTGAGGCATTAAATGAATATGTTATTCTTTAAGCTTTTGCATGCGGCTGTATTCATATTAAACATGTGGTCGATCCATTTGAAGCGACAAAAAAGGAGACTCTAAACTAAATGTTGTTTTATTTTAGATATTGAAATAATACACCAATATTTAACAGATAACAGTTTATGTGCGCTAAGTCTTATGTCATAATATGTTAAAATTATAACAAAAACACAATATATAAATATAATGACGAGAACTAAACATATTACAATAACATTTGAAGAACGTCTGACCGATTACGAATACACCAGTCACTAGCAGATGGTAAACGCAGCGATGAGAAAACAGTATATACGAACAAATCAAATATATAACTAGAATTTAATTTGTAAATACTCTCCATGGAGCAATACAAACAAATATTCAAAACACTCAATACACTTATTATTCAAAACATTTCTTATGCAAGTGTTCTTTAGTTTACAGCTTCTAGCCAGATGCAACATTCTTTTCGTATTCGGTTACAATCATAACTTAAACAAATATGTTTTGTTAACATATTATATAATTATATTTTTGATTTAAATATAATATTAAGTGAAATGTCTTATACACAATATAGTCATATAGGTCTACACAACCAATGCTAAATTGATTTGTTTTATTATGCTATGACTTTCTTTAATATGAACATTCCTGAAAACAAAAAGGGGGTGATGGCCCTTATGCGCTCACCTGAGTTCAACTACAGGGTCTTGACCAGGTGATCTAGTCTTCGAACACACTTGACCCAGATTCAAACATGTACGTCCAATATTGTCAAGATAAACATTCTTAACAAATTTTATCAAGACTGAGTCATAAATGTGGTCCTAGATTAATACCAATGATTTTTAGGTTTGACCCGGCAACATAGTATTATGACACATCGGACCAAGATTCAAACTTTGCCTAAATAATGTCAAGATAAACATGTTGACCCCATTGTATCAAGCTTGAGTAATAAACGTGGCTTCTACAGAAGTAACAATGTTTTTCTAATATTTGACCTGTTGACCTAGTTTTTTAAAGCACGAAATCCGGATTCAAACTAAGCCTACATATTATCCAGATGAGCATTCATACCAAGTTTCATCAAGATTTGATGACAAAATGTGGCCTCAAGAGTGGTAACGAGCTAAATGTTGACGACGCTCACCGCACACCGGATGACGCCGTACGCCGGACATAGGGTGATCACAATAGCTTATATGTGCCACTTCGTGCTCAGGGGAATTAAAATAATTATTTGTCACCTGTTGTGTAAAATCCTAACATATTTGTGGGAAATGATATGATCAGTATTTCATGAACTCAAATTAACACATATACTGATGCCTTTTTCTAAATGTAACTGTCATCGAGTTTAAAATAAAAGTACTTGTTGCTCATTTCACATTCCCACAATAACATTCATTGTTTCTGTGGTTTAATTCGGACTAATTGTACCGAATGTGACTGTATCGACAATAACTAAGATACATTTCAAATGAAAATATGCAAAACAATCTGAATAAATACAGCACATAATAAATCGCATATTGTTCAAGTCCATAAACCTAAATGCATTATAAACAAACATGCATTTGAAAATCAAAACTCTATTTTATAAATAACATCAAAACCGTTCACTGGAAGTTTACTACACGCGCTACGTACATTTCTAACATATAAAATTGGATCGTTTTATTTAGCGAAAAGAATACAACGATTTATTTTGATTATAAAATATCCAGAACATATTTGCAATATAAATGCAGATAAAATATGACTTATGGTGTAAAGGATATAATGCTTGTGTTTACTTTCTGTATTTGCACATTTCTATTAAGAAGTTGGAATTGTCTTGCTTTTGAACTCAATGATGTTGTTGTTATCAAACAATCCAACTATTAACTTTCGTGTATCTCCATTAAAGTAGAGAGATGCTATTCGGGGAATGTCAACAAAGCTGGTATGGAGGATTGCCTTGCCGACTGTATCCACTTGACTTATCGATTTTTCACCAAAGACAAAAATCTGTCCTGTGGCTGTTACGTGTATATTAGTTGTGAGAAAGTAGTTTTTAAATGCAGGATCCTGGAGCACGCCTGTGACTTCTCCATCCCTGGTCAATGTGCGGATCCTGCCATTGATACTGTCGGTCACATAGATAATCTTCCCATCAGGGCTGACTTGAACTCCTACAAGTAAACGAGGAATACAACGTATCTAATCAGGCCACACATTCTTGAATAATATTATTACTTTTTCGACAACATAACCTTAAGCTCATGTTTTTTAATATCATCAACATTTATATCCTTAAAAAGCATAGCCCTTAAATAAAAAGCATACGTGAAATATACAACATGAAACTTGTACATACAAAACCATCAACTTTAAAAGAGTAGAACAACTTCATGACATTAGATAATTAGGCCAGTTATTTTAAACAAAAAACTTCAGAACTTTTGAGAAATCGGGGCCTGTAGTGATGCCCATTGTGTTGAATTAAGTTTGGCGTAAATAAAATTTCAATAATCAACTGTGTTGAACGTAAGTTATTCTGACAATGTGAATATCTGCCAAACTTTTTTAATAAATCAAACTTTGCAATTCGGAACAGGACAAGAGAAAATGATTTCCATGAACGTTATTGTAACCGTTATAGAACATTAAAGTCGGCTCTTTACCATATTCCTGTCCTGTGAAGTTCGCCGTCGTGTTAATACAATCTATAGCAGATCACGCCTTTAGGAAGATCTTTCCAAAATAACGTTCATGCATACGCAATATAAATACAAGTCGCAAATAGTTGCTGAAAATCAAATATATAAAATTTACTCGAAAGTTACCTGCAATTTTTCCAGAACTAATTTCGTATAACCGTTTAATTAACCGTCCATCCATTGTATAATGGTACAACGCAGTACCGGACGTAACAAACAGGTCCGCGCCGTGATGCGCAATTCCCCTACAGACGTGTTTCATTTTTATTTTTAAATCCTTCGATAAAATCTTTCCTTTATCTACCTTTAGGAAATGGATCCCGTTATTATAATTCGCTTTATATTCGCTTACAGTCACCGCAATCTGGAAGGAGGAAATTTTACACATGGACAATGGATAAGCAGGTAGTTCAACTTGATCAATCACATTGAACGCCCTATTGAGGAGTTTCACACAACAATTGTTGCAGTCCGAAATGATGAGATCCCCGTTGGACGTCTCATATAAACCAGATATGCAACAAGGGTTGTTATCAGTAGCGGTTCGAACACTGTATTGTGACTTGTCCTGAATGCTGACAATCATGTTATGATCAACGTTTTGTTTTGGCTCGTCTATACGACTGGAAATTTTCCCAAGATCAGTGCAGTCTGAAAGACATTGTATCAAGTCACGGTTAGGGTGGAGTTTAATTTCAGTTCCGACATTCTTGATCATTCGTGTAAGGAGAGATTCTGCTACAGCAGTGTGATCAATACATTTTCTTAACGTAATAAACGATCGTTCGGGAAAGATATTGTCTTTGATCTTTGTACCATATATCTTTAGCTTTGAAATACAGTCTAAGCATCGCTTGGTGTCATCTTTGACAGAAGCCTTTAAGCTCGCATATATTATTTCCAATTCTCTTATTGTGTTTTGTTGAAGCCGATCAAGATTCTCGTTGATCTGTTGACGTGCATCAAGTATTTCATCTAGGAGTTGTTCGTATGAAGCTTGAACTGTTTTTATGTTATCTTCTTCTCTTTTCACCATGGCATTTAAACGTTTTTGTGACTCTTCAATTCTTGTTGTCAATTGATCAAGGTCGATACATTCTGTATTTGATTTGGGTTGTTCAGCCAATGTAGATACCTGACTGCATTGCCTGAAAATGGAAATGTTAGTATGGTTTTAGATAATTCGGAAGCATATGGCGAGTCTTACCTCACGTGTTTATGTTGATCTTACTTGTGTTGATAACAATGATTAAGATTATGGTGGTGTTGATTGTTGAACATGATGGGGAGGCCGACAAAACCGATAGCTGTTTCGAAATAATAATGATGAACATATAATGAATATTTACCACTACTACTTCTACTACTACTTCTACTACTACTACTACTACTACTACTACTACTACTACTACTACTACTACTACTACTACTACTACTACTACTACTACTACTTCTACTACTACTACTACTACTACTACTAC
>VMBQ01000402.1:194813-216920 GCA_007657795.1 Dreissena rostriformis | reverse complement strand
TTATTATTATTATTATTATTATTATTATTATTATTATTATTATTATTATTATTATTATTATTATTATTATTATTATTATTATTATTATTATTATTATTATTATTATTATTATTATTATTATTTCAAATAGTTTTATTTATATTATTATGTACATTATTATTTACATTATTATTTGTATTATTATTTATATAATTATTAGTTATATTATTATTATGTAATGCTTTTATTTTTAGCGTTTATACTACTGTATATGTCTGAGGTAAAATTAGTAACAACAAAATCCTGTATGATAGATACATGGAACACGTATTATTTTACTTGGCCTTAAAACACTTATGTTTATATCAATACTGATTGACCTGTGATTTCGAAGAAGACATAAATGACAGAGCAGCTGTTCGTGATCTTCACAGAACATCGTTAGTTTCTCAGTCATGTGCTCCTCACATAACTCCAGATCATCATCCACTATTTTCGCAATATACTCGCTGTCACCGTCACATTTCGGTGACACACAATGATCCTTAAATATCTTTTTGTGCATTAACACGCATTGGTCGCAGTATGTTTTCAAACATTTGTTACAATCAAACAGTCCTTCATTATAAATGCCATTCTCTTCGCAAACTGAACACAATAGTTTATGAATTACATCCGATCCTTTTTGCTGCGATGTTTCTAGCTTAGAAGCCATTTTGTAATTTCGTTAAAACACCACTTTCGATTTCCATATGTCCAAAGCGCGTATCGTGTTTACTTGCAATCGATAATTATATCTTGGTCGGACTATTAGGCCAAATGTATTGTAAGTCGGTTAACGTAAGGTTTATGTATGGTTGAAATACGAAATATATTCGAAAGCATTACGAATAAAGGACATGATTAAACAGATCATTAAGTGAACTGAAACCGGCGATTTAAATTGGCGCGTAATGCAGAATATCAACTTTACAAACGTTTTATGTCGACTTTGTGTTGGTATATTTATAGGTTTGTGTCGCTTTCAACCATGTCAAGGCTAAGTATATACGGTATCACAATACTCCATATGACACATGTAGATTCTAATTGTGATATTTCCCATCAATTTCATGTTCATTAAATCAATAATGTTTCGGTGTTATCAGACAATTGCTAGAATGTAAACTTACTTCTTCTCAGGTAACCCAGCTGAAATATTACATATGTTTGGCTAATAAAATGCTTCTAGCTTAAAAAAACACACATTCCTATGATGGTGATATAAATAAGCGTACAATACACATCAATAAATAATCGTTATACTCGAGTAAAGTATTTTTTTAGAATTTCACCCTTTTCATCCTCGCCCGCCCCCATCAAACCCGCTGTCCAAACATTGTTCATTACATAAATTGTTTAAAAAACGAATCGGCAAATCGTTTTTCGAACGTTTGCCTCGCTTCATTATGTGATTAGCTGTTGCTTTCGTATGGGACCATAACTGTAATAGTTTAACACTCGCTTTTGTATACTCCCAGTAACGAATTAAATATGTGTATATACAGAATTATCTTCGGGAAGAAATTCTTCGGCCTTACTTTGCACTCGATTATGGATGATGCGTAGGCTTTTATAAACTTGTTCAACTAAATTGTAAAATTCCTTACCTTTGATATAGGAAGTTATACTGGCTTAGCAGTCTATGTACCATTTATAATCGCTTGTTCCTTTCCATAAACAACATACAGTGACTTATTAGCTTGCGTTTTAAGCACATTATTTGAATGTTAGTGAGGGTAATTATATACTGATTTATTAAACTTCATTGCGTTCATTTTTAATGTTGCTTTCATCAAAGAATGAAAATATGGCTCATCAACTTCCAATTGCATTTCCATTGTATTTGAATGTTTGTGTTAAGATACGTATCAAATTGCATTTCAATACAAATGATAGTGTGAATGTTAGACTTGTGTAATATTAAAAAGAACCCCACTGTGTGAATGGTTGAATACATTCAATATTTTCGAAAATTATTCACGGCATACTGTATGGCTTTTGTGTACGACATAGTCATGCACAAATCATACATTTAAACCTGTATTCAATACGTCATATTCACCCTTTAACTGCTTTATACTGTTTGAAATAGCTTATGTGTCAATATTTGGCTTCAGTTATATTGTATCCCGTTCAACCATAATTAGGAACACTCTATTTAATTGTGTACTTTTTTGTATTTAAGGGTCGCTGCTGTATAACTCCCTTCCCAAACAATAACCCCCTGTTCCATAAACACTCTTATTTATAACGTTAAAGCCACACACCTTATTTGGCATAGTAAATTTAAGTATCAATAAGAAACATATTTTATCTATGCCAATTAGAATATATCTGGTGGTTACACGGTAGAAATCCGTCTTTTTGCGCTTTAAAACTTAAAAATAATCGCGTTTGTCGAAATGGACGTATAATATAGAAATCCTACTTTCGGTTTTAAAAGCGGTAATTCAAAGGTTGAAAAATAATAAATTACTTGCTAACTAGGCTATAGATCTAATGAAAATTGTGCACACTTTCAAATTGCATCTATATGTATTGATTAACATGTACTTTATTTCAAGGTGTGTGGCTTTAAAGCGCTATATTACAAGCAATATGTACAGTAGGAAAATACACGCCTATTCCATAAACCCTCCTTTTTCTAACGTAATAACGCTTTATTACAATCAATATATACATATATTGGAGAGTCTTCAAGCGCTTGTCGTTTCGGTAATTACACTTTATAGTCGCAGCTTTCGTGGCATCACTTAATATGTTGCTTTTATTTCATGATCAAATTATGAACGTTTATCACACGGATCCCTTTCCTTGTACATTTGATACCATGTACGCATTGCTAGACTTTCGTTCGGTCATTATTTAATATACGTTGATATTGAAGTAAATGTTTCGCCTAGTTGATACCCTAGTGATTCGCGTGTAACGTATCGTATGTAATTTTGGTGCAATGGTTCTGTATTCATTGATTGAACTTTGCTCAGACATTAAGGATGCTATGAACGACTTGATATGCTCTTATTATCGATATCTCTGAACATTTATTTGTCTGGAAATCACGTCCTCTATAATGCTGTGGTGTCTCTGTGAATATCAGACTTGAGTGTTATTTTGATAACATACGCAGATTTACCTGGGGTGACACTTCAATCAGGATGTATTTGTCACATAAAATGTTGTGTATTTAACAACGCCACAATAGATAACAAATCCGTTGGTCGCGGTGTATGAATCGTATCGTGGGTCTTGTCGTGAATGAATGGATAATAAAGTGGTTCCTTGTTCCTAGTCTCTTTTTCATTTTTCACAAAAGTAACAAGGAACAGTTTACTTTTCGTATTCAAGATACGCACCTTGGATATGAGTTTTTTTAGATCAACTATACATGACCTAATAGTATCTTATAGAATGTTTTGAACAATGTTTTCTGTTCTTCTGTGTGTCCGTCTGTCGATTTTTAAAACAAAACGGTGCTCTTGGGTAGGGGTTCATTAGAAACCCAAAGTGATATCTTAAACGGTCTAATATATCTCAGAACGGATTTCAGGGTTTGTTTAGTCGTTAAATGTTCTTTAGGAAAACATTATTTTAAACATCTCAAAGACGCGTGTGTGTCCTTTTTTACGTAATCTCCCTATTTTCGCCCGTTTTAACGGCTCTATGGTGGGGTCCATTATACACGTATTATTTTTTACGGTACAATCGCAAAACCGACTTCAGATTTGCTAAGCATATAATAAAAATGAGAAAATGAAGTTTCTTTGAAGTTCTAGAGTATTTAGAGCAGTATATTCGTTTTCACACAGTCTCGAATATGGATTGAAAATCGTAACGAGTAATAAACCCTTATTGTACATTCAATCTGCCTAATCTTAAACGACACGTTTTTAAACTCTCTCATTTGTGCGACTATTAAGAACTTGTCGGTCGCAATTTGTGCATTCTCATTCGTTATAATTGTAGAACAAAGATGTGTACACAACTTTATCTTTGCTGAGGTATTTGTTGTATTATTTGTACTGTTTTTGCTAAGAGTAAAATATCGCAGTTCGATTAAAGGTGGTAGGGTTTAAGAGTGTTAATTACTTGTGTATATAAAATAGATAAAAACGGTGGATAACTATGTGTAATTGTTTATGCTTGGCTTCTGACTTCAACTTAAATCTGAGTTTGCGATAGTAATTAGTATAGTATTCGTATACGGTGCAAATTTTGCATGTAGTTGTAACTTGACACTGACTCAATTTGCATCGGCTTGTTCAATTTAAAAATATTACAACCAATCGTACCAGGTGGATCAAGTGCATGATAATTGGATTATAACTGCATGCCTTCAAATAAAAATTGGATTGCTTGATGTCTTTTAAATCCAGGTGAGTTTCACGAATCGGATAAAACATTTTTTTTCTTAATGCTTTAAAAGCGTACAGAAGTTTATTAGTATATATTAACGCATACGCATATTAACGTAATTAAATATCAGTTTTAAAATATGTACAAGTGATTCGTTTCCTCTTCGCCATCAATATTGTTAAATCATGTACTTTTTCCGTAGCGGTCGCCTTCATCGTTACCACAACATGTGACGTCAACCTCATCTACATCCTAAACTGAGTTATATTTTCTTGGAAGCATCAGTGCTAAGACAAATCGTCTTCACAAACAACCTGGCGTATTAGTTACAAGGTCGGAAGTATGGATTAAATATTTACAAAACTAATACAACATGCATGCCAATGAATAGTGTATTATTATTTCGACAAGCGTTAGCCCGTGGAAAATGAAAATGTGTCTCAACTTCCATTAATTGAAACTCAAATATGCTTGAGAACCATCATAACTATGACGTTAAATCGAATTCAAAACTGTTTGGTACGCAACCTATGGAGTCGGGCAATATGCATGTTGCCATTCATACTATGGAGATAATCAAGTGCTGTTCTAATAAGAAGCTTTTGTTTCATCTGTGCATTAAGGGCATACAATTTCCTTTTTAAATTACTAATCTCGTAATGAGGAATTAATGATTCTTCAAAAGGACAAAGGGGTTTCTGACTCGCGGAAAGGACAAAGTTTGTTTCCCACCAATGAGTTGATGGAAAACAAAATCAAATATTATGCACTTACACGTCGAAATAAATACAAACAGTNGCGATGCTTTCCTATCA
Source organism: Dreissena rostriformis (assembly GCA_007657795.1). Classification (NCBI taxonomy): domain Eukaryota; kingdom Metazoa; phylum Mollusca; class Bivalvia; order Myida; family Dreissenidae; genus Dreissena; species Dreissena rostriformis. The sequence goes on along the minus strand of VMBQ01000402.1, from coordinate 211,728 downwards.
ATATTTAAACAAATGTTTGCTCTTCGAGTTGTAAAGTTTACAGTTTAAGATTAATTTCTATGATAGCAATATACGAACATTCTTTTTCCTACTCTTAATTTTGTCTAACGCCGTTTACAGCAACCTACCTAAACATTACTTCTATGATGTCATCGAAGCAACAAAGCAGTGACCCCCTCTTCCTTTGCCGTCTCAAGTCGCCGACCATGCTCCCTCTCCTACAAGAAATCGAATCGAAAGTAGTCCGTAAACCAACGCCGACATACTGCAGAGTAATGCAGAAGCCCCACCACCGCCACCGGTCAGTTCTACATACAAATCACCGAGTACCAGAAAAACACAAACAAGCTCAGCGCGTGTGCATCATGCAACAGACGCACCCCCGGCCATACCCGCACGTGGGGACGGTAAACCGCGAGCAGACCGCGAGCGTACGTATATATATATACGTTATTTCTTTAAGTGTTTCCATGTTAGTTTCGTTTCGTTGTGTTGATTGTTTTTATTCCTTTTTTTCGTGTTTCTGTTGGTCGTTTATTTTCTATTATATTGATGGGTTTAATCTGTTCGTAACATGAGCTCTTCATTCGCTCCAAAGCGTATGGGCTTGCTGTGTTATCATAGTTCATATTATTAAATCAATACTTCTTATAATAGGGTCTCAAAAGTATGCTATCAGGTTAACTGCATACATTTACGTAGAACGAAAGTAACTTGCAAAATACCATAAACACGTGGTTATTGGAACACGATGTTGATATCCTATTTCCCGGATGCGGCACTCGGGGAACCCTGGGGTAACACCAGGTGAGGGCTCTATTGGACCATGTTTAAACGAATCATATGTTCGACATTGATGGCTGAAAAGGAAACAAATTATGTTGTATCTGCATAGTTGTGATTTTTTTTTACTAAACTCAGTAAGACTGTAACATATTTAAAAGTTTAGATCATATCTCCAGCTTTTTCATTTTTACTGTATCATATTTGTTTGGTTGTGTTGTTTTCTTATTTTAATTTGGTTTCTTTGGATCGATTATTTTCAGATGTACGGCTATAATGTATGGATGTTATCTGTAACTTGTGCTTTACTTTTGGGTATTTGAAGGCGCTTTTGTTATGTATATTGCTTGGTCACAGCTTCTAGAGCGCTTCCTCGGATTACTTTTTTGGATGACCCGGACCTCCACCGACTCAACACAATTTCCCGGATGGGGCAATCGGTGAACGTTAGGGAAATACCAAGTAAGAGCGCTGTTGGACCATGTGTAATCGAATAAGATATTTGACATTGATTGATGAAGAAGAGAGCAATAAAGTTTCATGTCATAGGAAATCTGCGTAGAAAATGATTTTTTTAAATAAACTCAGTAAGACTGTAACATATTTAAAAGTTTAGATCATATCTGCAGCTATTTCATTTTTACTGTATCATATTTGTTTGGTTGTGTTGTTTTTTATTTTAATTTGGTTTCTTTGGATCGATTATTTTCAGATGTACGGCTATTATGTATGGATGCTATCTGTAACTTGTGCTTTACTTTTGGGTATTTGAAGGCGCTTTTGTTATGTATATTGCTTGGTTACAGCTTTTAGAGCGCTTCCTCGGATTACTTTTTTGGAGGACCCGGACCTCCACCGACTTAACACAATTTCCCGGATGGGGCAATCGGTGAACGTTAGGGAAAAACCAAGTAAGAGCGCTGTTGGACCATGTGTAATCGAATAAGATATTTGACATTGATTGATGAAGAAGAGAGCAATTAAGTTTCATGTCATAGTAAATCTGCGTAGAAAATGATTTTTTTTAATAAACTCAGTAAGACTGTAACATATTTAAAGGTATAGATCCTATTTCCAGCTATTTCGTTCTAACTGAAGCATATTTAATTTAGGTGTGGCTTTGTGCTATCGGCAATCTAGAGTCCATACAGCCTTAATCAACGATAAGTTACTGTATGTACCTAATCGCCTTTACGTATCGCTCGCCTTTTCTTATAACGTTGGTGAACTAAATATTTGAAAATATTGTGATAACATAGTGCTGTAATACACGTATTTGCGTGTTATTATCAATGGAGAGGGTAACAGATTATATAATATTTCGATTTCGAAGTTATTAGCCATGGGCATGCACAAGGTCCTGATTGTTTTAGTAATGGACATACATGTAAAATGTAGTGTGTCACATATGAGCGTACACGTAATATGTGGTGTGTCAAACAGGAGCGTGCAAGTTGAATGTAGGGTGTTACATATAAGTGTATACGTAAAATGTAGTGTGCCACAGATGAGCGTACAAGTTTTATGTGGTGTGTCACACATGAACGTACATGTGATATGTGGTGTGTCACATAGGAGCGTACAAGTAATATATATTGTATCACATATGAATGTACAGGTAATATAGTGTGTGTCACATATGGGCGTACATGTTATATGTAGAGTGTCATATATAAGCGTTCATGTAATATTTGGTGTGTCATACATGAGCGTACACGTAATATGCAGTGTGTAACATATCAGCGTACACGTAATAGAGGGTATGTCAAATATGAGCGTACGTGTTATATGTGGTGATTACACATTAGCGTACACATTAATATGTGGTGTGTCACATTTGAGCGCACAACTAATATGTTGTGTTGTCTCATGAGCGTACACGTAATATGTGTCATACATAAGCGTACATGTCATATGTAGTGTGTCACATGAGCGTACAAGCAATATGCGGTGTTACACATGAGCGTACAAGTACTATGTAGTGTGTCACACATGAGCGTACACGTAATATATGGTGTGTCACACATGAGCGTACAAGTAATATGTGATGTGTCACACATGAGCGTACAAGTAATATGTAGTATGTCACACATGAGAGTACATGTTATATGGGGTGTGTCACACATGAGCGTACACGTAATATGTGATGTGTCACAAATGAGCGTACAAGTAATATGTAGTGTGTCACACATGAGAGTACATGTTATATGGGGTGTGTCACACATGACCGTACACGTAATAAGTAGTGTGTCACACATGAGAGTACATGATATACGTGGTGTGTCACACATGAGCGTACACGTAATATGTGATGTGTCACAAATGAGCGTACAAGTAATATACAATGTGTCACACATGAGCGTACAAGTAATATGTAGTGTGTCACACATGAGAGTACATGTTATATGGAGTGTGTCACACATGAGCGTACACGTAATATGTGATNTTTGTCATTATGTTGTGTGCATTTGTCATTATGTTGTGTGCATTTGTCATTATGTTGTGTGCATTTGTCATTATGTTGTGTGCATTTGTCATTATGTTGTGTGCATTTGTCATTATGTTGTGTGCATTTGTCATTATGTTGTGTGCATTTGTCATTATGTTGTGTGCATTTGTCATTATGTTGTGTGCATTTGTCATTATGTTGTGTGCATTTGTCATTATGTTGTGTGCATTTGTCATTATGTTGTGTGCATTTGTCATTATGTTGTGTGCATTTGTCATTATGTTGTGTGCATTTGTCATTATGTTGTGTGCATTTGTCATTATGTTGTGTGCATTTGTCATTATGTTGTGTGCATTTGTCATTATGTTGTGTGCATTTGTCATTATGTTGTGTGCATTTGTCATTATGTTGTGTGCATTTGTCATTATGTTGTGTGCATTTGTCATTATGTTGTGTGCATTTGTCATTATGTTGTGTGCATTTGTCATTATGTTGTGTGCATTTGTCATTATGTTGTGTGCATTTGTCATTATGTTGTGTGCATTTGTCATTATGTTGTGTGCATTTGTCATTATGTTGTGTGCATTTGTCATTATGTTGTGTGCATTTGTCATTATGTTGTGTGCATTTGTCATTATGTTGTGTGCATTTGTCATTATGTTGTGTGCATTTGTCATTATGTTGTGTGCATTTGTCATTATGTTGTGTGCATTTGTCATTATGTTGTGTGCATTTGTCATTATGTTGTGTGCATTTGTCATTATGTTGTGTGCATTTGTCATTATGTTGTGTGCATTTGTCATTATGTTGTGTGCATTTGTCATTATGTTGTGTGCATTTGTCATTATGTTGTGTGCATTTGTCATTATGTTGTGTGCATTTGTCATTATGTTGTGTGCATTTGTCATTATGTTGTGTGCATTTGTCATTATGTTGTGTGCATTTGTCATTATGTTGTGTGCATTTGTCATTATGTTGTGTGCATTTGTCATTATGTTGTGTGCATTTGTCATTATGTTGTGTGCATTTGTCATTATGTTGTGTGCATTTGTCATTATGTTGTGTGCATTTGTCATTATGTTGTGTGCATTTGTCATTATGTTGTGTGCATTTGTCATTATGTTGTGTGCATTTGTCATTATGTTGTGTGCATTTGTCATTATGTTGTGTGCATTTGTCATTATGTTGTGTGCATTTGTCATTATGTTGTGTGCATTTGTCATTATGTTGTGTGCATTTGTCATTATGTTGTGTGCATTTGTCATTATGTTGTGTGCATTTGTCATTATGTTGTGTGCATTTGTCATTATGTTGTGTGCATTTGTCATTATGTTGTGTGCATTTGTCATTATGTTGTGTGCATTTGTCATTATGTTGTGTGCATTTGTCATTATGTTGTGTGCATTTGTCATTATGTTGTGTGCATTTGTCATTATGTTGTGTGCATTTGTCATTATGTTGTGTGCATTTGTCATTATGTTGTGTGCATTTGTCATTATGTTGTGTGCATTTGTCATTATGTTGTGTGCATTTGTCATTATGTTGTGTGCATTTGTCATTATGTTGTGTGCATTTGTCATTATGTTGTGTGCATTTGTCATTATGTTGTGTGCATTTGTCATTATGTTGTGTGCATTTGTCATTATGTTGTGTGCATTTGTCATTATGTTGTGTGCATTTGTCATTATGTTGTGTGCATTTGTCATTATGTTGTGTGCATTTGTCATTATGTTGTGTGCATTTGTCATTATGTTGTGTGCATTTGTCATTATGTTGTGTGCCAACGTCGTTATCATGCTCGGATACATTACACTGGGCAATAAAAGAGACAACACCGGTGCGAAAAAAATGGCGGAAAATGTAAGGTAACAGTATACTAAATAATCGTTTTTCGTGTAGGGCTGTACTCTCTAAAAAAAATATCATAGTTGACTATTAAACTCTGATCCACAGATTGTGTCCCGTTAAGGAATAATTCGTGTGTTATTCCATCTACGTATTTCATGATCGCTGAATAACTCTGTGCCATTTATCCTATGTTGAAATAAATGCACCGAAGAGGTTGATTCGACAGACCTTATGCATTTCGCTGAATATCCAGTTCGAATTAAAAGGAAATCGACGCCATATATACAGATTAAGTTCTTCAAATGATGTTGTTAAGGAAATATTTAAATTAAAAAAAACTACAAATATTATGATTTTACTATTAAGTAGTATTTTACAAATAGTTCATAATAAAGCGACATTCAATATATTTTATTTATGATTATTTTGTACAGGTTACATAAGACAATATTGTATACATGTGGTTTAGAAATGGTGTAAAAATGGTATGTGTTAACACAAACTCAGCAATTGTTGTGCTTATAAAATATAAATTTTGTTCTCTTTATAAAAACAAGTTTTCAAGCAACACATGTAGACAAATGCAGTATTCATATTTTTGTATAAATGGGCTTAATATTCATTGAAACAAAACTATAGATTATTGTTAGTCATATAGACATGCACATTCCGTAATAATTAATTATTTTATCTCATACCAGCATGTCCCCCCCCCCAGTTAATTACTAAGCTAGAATGGCCAGTCACCATCCATATACAGTTAATAGTTCAAATGCCTCTCAGTGAGGATCTCTAGTACATATAAAAATGTCACACAAACAAAATATTAAACAATAGATAACTCCGATTTAAGTGGTGTAGTCGCACATTATTTCACATACTTTTTCTTTGTGGAGAACGCGTCGTTGTAAAACTTAATGTGAAATCATACTCCGGAAACTAAGCGCAGCACGAAAGTAAAAAAAAAGAGCCGCGCTCTGTGAAAACGGGGCTTAATGCATGTGCGCAAAGTGTCGTCATATATTAGCCTTTGCCGTTTGCTTAGGCCAATCAGGGACGACACTTTACGCACATGCATGTAGTCCCTATTTCCCAGCGCGAGGCTCAATTATATCTGAATAATGGAAATTGCATATTGCTCACAGGCGAGATAGAGGTCCTCATGGACATGGAGACGTACATGACGTCAGCAGTATGCACGGAACGCAACGAGGTCCTCGTGCTCGAGATGAAGCACTACGAGCGTCTCTTTGTAAAGAAGCATCAGAGAACCATTCACGTCATGCGCAGGCGCCTTAAGGTGAAGCTTAACACGCGCACTTCCGTTCTTAAGGTACTCGAGTTGTTGTTCTCTGCACAAGAATGTGAGCATCTTTCTGCGAAAACTGGGCTTAACGTATGTGATTTATGTGCACAAAGTGTCGTCCCAGATTAGCCTGTGCAGTCCACATCGGCTAATCAGGGACGAAACTGTCCGCTTTATTGAATTTTTCCATACAGGAAAAAAAGAAAATCCAGTCAATGCGGAAAGTGTGGTACCTAAACGCATGTGCATTAAGCCCTGTTTTGTAAAGCACTGCTCATATATTAGGTAATTTTTACAGCTAGCTTTAAGACTCGAGGTACTCTTGCAACGTTGAAATCTTTGCACAAACTGCACAACAATATATAAGGTAATTTTACAGCAAGATTTAAAACTCAATGTTATGGTGCACGGTTGTTCTCTTTTAACACACTTCAGACAAAATAAAACATGTAATTGTATATTTTGCTTTTAGTAACCGCGCAACGTTTTACATGTTTACCCACTGTTAACTTTATGGCAAAATTACGATCGTGTTAATTGACCCAAACGCCATGAAATACAACACTGTTCTGTTGTACTCACAGGAATACGATGCAGTCCCTCTAATCAAGCTGCTGCAACAGAAGCTGAAGTTGTTACACAACCCTCCATCAGTACCTGGGGACAAACAAAAGCCGAGACACTATTCTTTAACCACCAGGGTAATTAAGAGACTGCTTAATCGTATTCACACATTGTACACAAAATATCACCGCTCACTTGACGCCCCGCTTGTTACATTTTCAAAATAATGGCACAAGCTCCCTTATAAAGGTTACCTGGGTTGCAATGCAGTGTTACACGCGTTCTGAAATCAAAACGCTGAGAGATACAAAGTAAACCTGAGTCAATAGTATTGATATTTAAACATGAACGATTCATTTAAATGCATTCTTCTGTCTTACAAAAAAAGTCTCGTTATACAGAGGTGGTAATCCCGTGATAGAAAGAAAATTCGCAGCAAGTAAAGTCGAGATGTAAAGCGAATTTGAATACGGAATAAACACAAATAACTTTTCTTCAGATATGGCTGGAAAGTGAGCGTCATTCAAACCTTAAATTAAAGTAATAAAGTGTATAAAAAGATAATAAACATTTCTTGACATGGACGTTGCCATCTTGATTATCACGTGATTACCCCATCCGTTATTGTTTTACTGAATCAAACAAGAAATGTGTCCACACGACAGAGATGCCACCAACTGGGTGAAGATTAAAAGAAAACTACTTGAATTAGAGAGCGGACACCATGCTGAATGTTTAAAACGCACTAAGTGACCCCGTGACCTAGTTTTTGTCCAAGCATGGCCCATGTTCGAACTTGGCCTAGACATTATCTAGATACAACTTCTGACCAAATTTGGTGAAAATCGAATGAAAACTACTTGAAATAGAGAGCGGACACCATGCTGAATGTTTTAAACGCAATAAGTGACTTCGTGACCTAGTTTTTGTCCCGGCATGGCCCATGCTCGAACTTGGCCTAGAGATCATCTAGATAAAACTTGTAACCTTGTTTGGTGAAGATCGGATGAAAACTACTTGAAATAGAGAGCGGACACCATGGTGAATGTTTAAAACACACTAAGTGAACCCCTGACATCGTTTTTGACCCCGTGACCTAGTTTTTGTCCCGGCATGGCCCATGTTTAAACTTGGCGTAGACATTTTTTAGATACAACTTCTGACCAAGTTAAGGGAAGATCGGATAAAAACTGCTTGAATTAGAGAGCGGGCACCATGCTGAATGTTTATAAGGCACTAAGTGACCCCGTGACCTAGTTTTTTGCCTGGCATGACCCATGTTCGAACTTGGTCTAGACAGTATCGAGATACAACTTTTGACCAAGTTTGGTGAAGATCGGATGAGAACTACTTGAATTAGAGAGCGGACTCGAAAAGTGTGACGGACCGACAAACAGACAGATTGACCGACTGACCGACTGACCGACGGACAGTGCGAAAACTATATGCCGCCCGTTGGGGGCATAAAAAGCATTGGTCTAACGGATGATGATTTGCGCGTGGCACACCTTCACCCGAAGTAAACATGTTGGTACATTATTTCGTAATTTCATGATGAATGATGATGTTATAGTCTAGACAAACTGTGATTTGCCACAGCCGGACATTTGACATGTAAGTAAAAGTTTTGGACCTGACCTTTGACCTCTGACTGTAGCACTGGCCTTTGTCTTAACGGTGAACATGTCTGATAAATCATTTTAAATTTTCTAAATATAGCCATAAACTTTTAAGTGTGACCTTTACCTTTGAGGTAGGAGGACTTCATGGGTGTTACACGCGACACAAGGTCTAAGGATGGTTAAATGTTTGATTATGTATTTTAAAATTGCAGGATGAATACATTTGTTTCAGTCCGGAAATACACTGGCGTTATCTTAGCAGGCAAGCACTCACATAAAGTATACCATTGTTATTGCCGTATCGAGCTTTCCGTAGCGGACTCGACACCAATGGTGTAACTTCCTTATATTAAATAAAACAAAAAACAACAATTTTGGATTTTATTTTATGTTTTACTAGGTCCGCTACTGGATATCGATGGTCCAGGTAGCGTGTTTTACATGATAAGCGCGCGGGAGAAGTCCAGACTGTTTATGGAGTCTGGAAGGACTCATCGGAAGGAGCGACCTTATCCTCATCAGCGAAACAAGCCGTCGGTACACGTTCATGTGGTTCGTTTCCCTCGGTCGCTCATAATGGCGGCCCAGAATTCCGGTTCCGAGGTCACACAGGCGGTGTATCCGGACTTTGCACAAAAATCGAATGAAAACAAAATGGTGGAAACTATCCAGCGGTTACGCGACAGTGAAATAGACACGATTGCAAGTTCAAACAATCCTCATAATTCTGAAACAAACGCTTCTGCTTTTGATACCGGAGTTAGTCATAGTCCTGACGACAAGAAAATACAGACATCTGAAGTTGTGGAAACCACGAATATTGTTCGGGCGTCCATTCCAAGGTCGTTCAGACGTATTCAGAGTGATAAAGACAAACACAGACATTTAAATGATATTGAACAGACAGGCGCTTCCAGTGTTAAAATTGACAAGGAAAATAGATCTTTGCCGTATTCTGCGCAAATATACCTTGACAGAAGCACGACTGAAACAAGACTCCGAAACTTTCAAAATAACGTGGCCGAGTGGTAACGGAAGGATAATCCTCGCGCATGCGCAAATGTAGCAAATTTGAGACGTCTATACGTTTAGGTAAGTCTGACTCAACTACTGTAATTATACAACGAGTCGGTTGTCTATATGTATGCTTTCTACAATCAACGCATAAAAATGACAAATCAGCTCTGTGTATTCTCTACATACCGGTTGTGTACGTTTATGTTACACAAATATTTACAGGTGTGATTTAAAAAAAGAAATGGCTAATAAAAGCAATAAATAAGCATGATTGGTCAGTAGCAATTCGAAAGTCATGGATTGAGATGAACAATTATAAATTTGAGTCTCGCTCTGGGAAAATTGGGTTTAATGCATGTGCAGTCCTCACATGCTAATTACGGACGACACTTTCCATCTTTACTGGGTTTTCGCTTTGCCGATAATTTATTTAAACGAAAAATTGCATAAAAGCGGAAAGTGTCGTCCCTGATTAACCTGTACACAAACAAATGAAGCCAAGTTTTCACAGAGCGAGGCTCATTTATATTTCTGTCTTAAATTCCGGTTATATCAAATGGTCGCTTGATCCGATCGTTAAATTGGGCAAATTCCTTTGAAAAAACAATAAGACACACATACAGAGGAGATAATTATTCTTTTAATCGATAAATTAATTATGAAATGAAAGCATTACAATGTAATGCTGGTGGTCACAATACCCTATATATATGCCTTTTCTACATCCAGGTGGCTCTAAATCACATATTGAATGTGGTAAGGTTTCGGTTTTAGTTCCATGAGACACATGTTCTGTTAACAAAGGGGTCATAACTGCGTTACTCTATTACACATATACAGCTGCACCACTCTCAAGCTCTCTAATAACTTCACATCACTCTACCAGTTACACGTTTCAATAAGCAATACAAGTAAAATATTGTCAGTTTAACTGAAATAAATAAGGACCATAACTTCCCCGATGCCGGAAAACATGCACCGAAAAACAAAGTGACAATGTTCTCAATCTTATAAATAAATGAGACTCAATCTGGGAAGACTGGGCTAAATGAATGTGCGTAAAGTGCCGTCCCAGATAAGCGCGTGCAGTCCGCACAGGCAAATCAGGGACAGACCTTTCCGCTTCAATGAAATGTTTCGTTTAAAAAAAGTCTCTATTCTGTTTAGACAAACAGTGTCATTCCTGATTAGCCTGTGCGAGCTTCATAGGCTTATCTGGGACGACAATTTACGCACGTGCATTAAACCCCGTTTTCCCAGACTGAAGCTCAGATAAACTTTCATCACTATAGAAGCTTTAGATTTCAAGAGCGCCATACAATTCCACACAAATCATACTGTGCTATCATAAATGATAATTCTGCTTTTAACTTTAACAGAAATGCATCACACACGCAGCAGCCCAGGTTCACATTCAAATTTTCACACAGAAGAAACTCGTTAAATTCATAGCGAAACTCGTTGAATTTATAACAGTTGAACGCTACACATTTAACGACGGATGTAATAAAAGAATTTGCTCAAATTTACCTGCCCTTTTTAGAAAGTGGAGGAAATAAAAATGTCATGTATATATATACATGATGAGCATTTGTGCGTTAAAATTTCATACCATAATATTAGTCAAAGTACTGACAGTACTGATTTGACAATGCTTTAAAAGATGATGGATATAAAAGCATCAATTCAAGTTTTATCTACATCACCACAATTATGTATGTGGGGACGAAAATTTTGGGTCGAAACAAAATTTTGGTACGAAAATTTTGGGTACGAAACAAATATGCCAAAAACAAATGGGTATAAAAACAAAAATTGGGTGCGAAAACAAATTTGGGTACGACATAAAAAATTTGGTACGAAAAAAAAATGGGTACGAAAAAAGAATCGGGTACGAAAAAAAATGGGTACGAAACAAAAATTGGGTACGAACAAAAATGTTGGTACGAAAAGAATTTGGGTACAAAAAAAAATGTGTGCGAAAAAAAATTGGGTACGAACAATTTTGGGTACGAAACAAAATTTGGGGTACGGGGAAGTAATACCCGTGGGGAACTTGACCCATTCAGCGAAACTAGGAGGCGGGTTACATTCTCGATCAAATCTAAAAATAACTAGAAATGGCGCGGCAGCGGCCGCCGCGAATCACAACGCCGCATAGATGTTATATAAGCTAATCTTTGGTTCTTGACATCAACACAAAAAATGCATTGATTTGTTTTAATTTTCGACAATTGTGACACATAGACCATAACAAGCTCAAAGGTTAAGGTTTATAATTAAAAAAAAACAAGAACATAATATCAGGATATCTCCAATTTGTCTGACACAGGCTATTCCAACTTGTCTGACACAGGCTAGTCTAACTTGTCTGACACAGGCTAGTCCAATTTGTCTGACACAGGCTAGATCAACTTGTCTGACACAGGCTAGTCCAACTTGTCTTACACAGGCTAGTCTAACTTGTCTGACACAGGCTAGTCTCACTTGTGTGATACAGGCTAGTCCAACTTGTTTGACACAGGCTAGTCCAACTTGTCTGACACAGGCTATTCCAACTTGTCTGACACAGGCTAGTCCAAGTTGTCTGATACAGGCTAGTCTAACTTGTCAGACAGGGGCTAGTTCAGCTTGTCTGATACAGTCTAGTCTTACTTGTCTGACACAAGCAAGTCTAACTTGTCTGACACAGGCTAGTCTAACTTGTTTGACAAAGACTAGTCCAACTTGTCCGACACATGCTAGTCTAATTTGTCTGACACAGGCTAGTCTTACTTGTCTGACACAGACTTGTCCAACTTGTCTGACACAGTCGAGTCTAATTTGTCTGACACAGGCTAGTCTAATTTGTCTGACACAGGCTGATACAGGCTAGTCCAACTTGTCTGACACAGGCTAGTTTAATTTGTCTGAAACAGGCTAGTCTAACTTGTCTGACACAGGCTAGTCTAACTTGTCCGACACAGGCTAGTTTAACTTGTCTGACACAAACTAGTATAACTTCCCTGACACAGGCTAGTCTAACTTGTCTGACACAGGCTGACACAGGCTAGTCCAACTTTTCTGACACAGGCTAGTCCAACCTGTCTGACGCAGGCTAGTCTTACTTGTCTGACACAGGCTAGTTAAACTTGTTTGACACAGGCTAGTATTACTTGTCTGACACAGGCCAGTCTAACTTGTCTGACACAGGCTAGTCTAATTTGTCTGGCACAGTCTAGTCCAACTTATCTGACACAGGCTAGTCTAACTTGTCTGAATCATGCTAGTCTAACTTGTCTGACATAGGCTAGTCCAACTTGTCTGACAAAGGCTAGTCTAACTTGTCTTACACAGGCTAGTCTAACTTGTCTGACAAAGGCTAGTCTAACTTGTCTGAAACAGGCTGGTCCAACTTGTCTGACACAGGCTTGTCTAACTTGTCTGACACAGGCTTGTCTAACTTGTCTGACACAGGCTAGTCCAACGTGTCAGCGAAGGGATAACTACATTTGTGGTTTTCCCAGCGTCACAGCGTTTGAAGTGCCACCTGGCAGTTTCGTGTCTTGTTCCTGTCCCGAACCTCTCGATAAATTTGAAAGAGGACGGGAACCAAGCTGCCTTTACCTTTATCAATAATAATCAGCGAGGTGTGCTGATTGAGAAAATTTAGATCACTATAGGGATAATACACGTTTACGAGGGCATGATCATCTGCGGGCGCTCGAAAAATCCGTTCCTGCCCGAGTGCGAAGCACGCGGCCTGGAACGAATTTTGAGAGCGCCCGCACATGATCATGTCCGAGAAAATGTGTATTTTCGCTTTTATTGCATAAACAAACCACACATTCCAAAATAAATTAAAATAACATTGAAAACAATATGTCTTGTTAATTCGACATCGACAAAATAATTTGATTATTTCATATGACGCCATACAGTTCAAGGTTGTGTTTTATATATGCCTCACTCGGTCATCATCAGAAATGACGAGGCTTTACCTTCGGATAGGCAGTTTTCGATTTAAAATGTCTTCAAACAGTGGATTAATGCTTATTTGAAATGCAGCAGCACAAAGTAAGAAATAAGGAATTATTTTGGAATTTACTGGTCGTACTAGGGAAGTAACTGCGCAAGGACGAATTTATGGATATGAAAAACACATAACAGGGCTTGAATGGCACGTAAATCGCCTTGTTAATACCAGATTTATCCCGTTCAAGCCCTCCTTTTGCAAAGTTTCTGCACCCCGCCAGAGGGCATAATAGATTAGAGTTTATGCAATATTATAGGGATAATACATGTTTTCGAGGGCATGATCATCTGCAGGCGCTCGCAAAATCCGTTCCGGGCCGAGTGCACAGCACGAGGGCTGGAACGGATTTTGAGAGCGCCCGCAGATGATCATATCCGATAAAATGTGTATTTTCGCTATTATTGCATAAACAAATCACACATTCCAAAATAAATTCAAATAACATTGAAAACAGTATGTCTTGTTCATTCGACATCGACAAAATAATTCGATTATTTCATATGACGTCATACAGTTCAAGGTTGTGTTTAACATATGTGTCTCACTCGGTCATCATCAGAAATGATGAGGCTTTACCTTCAGATAGGCAGTTTTCGATTTAAAATGTGTTAAACAGTGGATTAATGCAAATTTGAAATGCAGCCGCGCAAAGTAAGAAATGAGGAATTATTTTGGAATTTACTGGTCGTACCAGGGAAGTAACTGAGCGATGACGAGTTTATGAAAAACACATAACAGGGCTTGAACGGCACGTGAATCGCCTTGTTATTACACGATTTATCCCGTTCAAGCCCTCCTTTTGCAAAGTTTCTGCACCCCGCCAGAGGGCATTATAGATAGAGTTTGTGCAATAATCAAGGTACATTCACTTTTGAGCAAATTTAGCTAACTCAATCAGTCCGATCAGGCTCGGTCTTTTAGTTAGGTCGCCATTGTGATTTTTGTTTTCATTGTATGATAACTTAGACGAGCTGCTGAAGCAGCATCGTCAAAAACGGGAAATGAAAAAGTGTATTATCACAGAACAATATGGACATTGTATTATTATTATTTCTGGACCATGCCTTATTACCATTTCAGGAATAAGAATACCCTCCGAAACCATGCAACAAAATTTTTATACGTAAGCGCTCACGTGGCAGTTGTAGTGATTCGCCTGCTGCAACCGGAAGCGGAAAGTCTCAAATGGCGGAAAGTGTCAAATTAACCGAAAAGACAAATAACTCAAAGAAAAAGAGCAAAATCAATTTACTAGATTTAACCAGGGAGGATCATTCTTTGGATAGAAAATTACATGATTTATACGCTCAACGCGATGTGTATGTTGCAAATAGAAGCTTACTGATATCATCTGTGTTTTTTTTTGTTATTTATTTAGACAATTAAAAAAAAATGAAGAATAGATGCTTTCGCGAATGTTAAATAAATCACTCAAAGTAATAAATGACATGACACTGTGTAAATAACATGCTATCGATATGTTTTCACTTTATTTACATGCCACCTACAAATCTTTATATGGTGCAATATGAAGAAACAATTTGAGTTTTATAAATACCCATATTTGTAGGACAAGAAAGTAATGTTTTATGAGATATGTGAACAAAAACCCATATGTGGTCATAGGAATAAGATTCAAATACAGGGCATTTGAAATTAAATATGAACGTGTAAACGTACACGTCTTATAAGTCTTGTTCTTTCGTCTGTGTATACACAGTTACATACTGAATTACACTTCTCACCAGCTACTCACACATATTGGAGAAAATATTTGTCCCGTAAATTAAATTAAATTGTTATTATCATCACTTTTGTACTCATATGTACATTGCCATTTAATTGCATAAATCAATATATGTTACAATTATCGCCATTTTGACTCTTTCAATATGGCCGCACCCTCGGGCATTACATTTCAAAATGGCATTTTTTTTAATGTTTAGTAAGCTCGATAATTACATTAAATTACGATGGTAATTACACACGGCGAGAACTTTAATTATATGTGGTACCGTTCGACAATAGATAAGTATTATTTTTAACTTTGTTCGAAGCCATTGAACTATTTTTGTTATAGTTATGGTGCTTTTGAAATAGTTCACTAACGACCAAGATTGGAATGGTTCTTGTATAATCAGGTAAAATACATATGTTTGCACGTGTTTATTTTAATGAAATGTTTATCATAAAAAAATCTCAAATAAGTATTCATTTAAACCAATTTATTTTAGCGTTATTGCACCGAATGTTTTTGGGTTATTTAGACACCCGAGTTTGATTTCTGGGTAGAACCAGTACTACATTTCTTCGGAAATCTTGAGAACTCTGCATTAGTTTCAGTGTGGGTCAAACCGGGACCTTCTTATAGCAAGGCGTACACCATATCCAATAGGGCAGCACAACCTTTTTATAATCAATCAATATTATACTCGATGATTGTGTAATATTTACTTAGTTACTTATTTACATCATGTTTTGCTACAGTCCTCTGCATAAAACCTGCGCATCCAAATGTAACTTAATGAAAATACCATCAATTTCACATGATTTGTTTAATGATATGCCATTTCGTTCGTCACAATTGTTTTTTTAAACATTTATTGTTTTGATACACTGATCTTGTTTGGAATTCATAAAGCGATCATGAGAAACTTTGAAAAATAGACCAATGCAAAAAAAAAGACACAAATTGAATAAATTTAGTTGATTACTGTATCAAACTACATGTAAGATTTGCCAAAGAGAAATTCAGTTCGGAAAACCAATTAAAAAAAGGGAACATCTATGATCACAGTTCAACGTTTATTGGCAAATCTGCAAATTTGCATATGGCCGTATACAATTAGGTAATACAGACTGCCATTTGTGTGTTGACAAGTAAAGAAGAATAGCAAAGTGAAATTAAAAAGGAGCAGAGTGTAGCACCTTGCTATTTTCCACTTGATCTTTAAAGTAAATTTTATTCAACAAAACAGAAGTAGCAGCTTCATACAAATACGAAAGTGTAATAAAAGAGCATTTTAGCACAAATTATATCTCAGATTGGTGGGGCAAGAGTCACTTTTTACGAGAAAACTTTTATAGCTACTTATACAGTTCAATATAATGTTAAATAAACCTCACTAAATGAATTTGGGATAAGACATTACTCTTTGAAAAACCTTTTCAACCATGTGTTATATGTTGTTTTGTCTAATGTTTGTTTTATTTTGGCAGATAATGAGTGAACTAGGCACTTGCATATACAGATTGATTATATATATTGCCTTTGTAGGCTAGACGCTTTATTGTAAGCTTTATTGCTGAAC
>VMBQ01000402.1:134137-172213 GCA_007657795.1 Dreissena rostriformis | reverse complement strand
ATAACATACATTATTTCAGTATCCCACATTTGTGAAGATGCAAAACACAACAAGTACTGATAAATGCGACAATAATATAGTCCCATGACTTACCTCGGTAGAAAGTAAACATATAGTGTTATCTTTCCAAGAAAACAAGTTTAAATGTAAATTATAATTTAATTTCTTCAATGAACTGTGAAACAATTATCAGACACTGACCGGGTTGAGAGCGGAAACCTATCACTTGTAACGTAGATGGAATCATGTGGAAATAATGTGACCTTAAATCATTCTTTTTATTCCTTTGCTCGTTATGTGCTTAAATATTTTTTTCTGTTTCAAAATAGCATTATGTTACTTTAAGGTCCCGGAGCTGATCAATTTGAACGTTGGAGGAAAGTACTTAACGACAAAATTGGCCACACTAACCAAATACCCTAAAAGTACCCTGGCGTCCATGTTTAGCGAAGGACATGCGGTCCTTCAAGATGGCCGATACGTGATCGACTGCGATAGTAAGATATTTGGACATATTCTGGAGTTCCTTAGGTTCGGAAAACTTCCACCTAGCGACGTGGCTGAAGCGGTTCTTCGGTATTCGGAATACTTCGGATTACAGGATCTGTCAGATGGAATAAACATCATTATATTCAGTGCTCCAGATAAGGATTTAGTCTAAAGGGTGTTTTACCCCCTGATATTATTGTTAAAGCGCATTTTACTCCTTTGTGTCAGCTATAAAGGGTATTTAGCACTATTGAGGGGTATTTTCATAGAAAACTGACAAAGTATATGGCATGTTTAATCTAGAAATATAATGCTTTGTTATTAATAAATGCAAACAGAATAAATATTAAATGATGATATGAACAGACTTTTTTTAAAATATTCCTGCAGGAGCCGCTGTTCGCTTAAAACGCCCCTTTTTTGATCCACAAACATGATGGGCCGCCATTTTTATTACAAGCTTATTTTGATTGACTTACTTTTTATTCAAAGGTTAACTTACACTAAAAAACTCAACTGGATTATTGGTTAAACCGGCTACGCACTTAAATCGATTAAAAATACGTACCAATATTTGTATTGCGTAACGTTAAGAACTTGGCCGATTTTTAATGAGTTTTTTTAATTTTTCAATGCGTAAATACGCATATACCCATCTAATCTGGAGCTCTGATTATGTTCCTTTAAGGTCCCCGAGGTGATCAATTTGAACGTCGGAGGAATGTTCTTCACGACACAACTGTCCACACTCACCAAATACCCTAAAAGTACCCTGGCGTCCTTGTTTAGCAAAGGGCCGCATATCAAAGGACATGCGGTCCTTCAAGATGGTCGATATGTTATAGACTGTGACGGAACAATATTCAAACATATCTTGCAGTTCCTTCGGTTCGAAACCCTGCCACCTAAAAAAAAATCTATAAAGAGGTACATCGCTACGCAAAACACTTTAAGATAAAGGTACTTCGAGAAGGAATTAAAGATAAATGGAGCGATTCGAGCGACTGAAGAAGCGGTATACAGATATTCAGAACACTTCAATATGGGGATACGTTCATCTCGTAATCGAGCTATTCAAGGCGTGAGACAACATTCAAGGCATTTTTATAATCCCGATTGCTTATGTGTTTGCAAAGACAACTATTGCTTGCATATCAAATAAAATTGATCGCAAATGTACTACGTCATTCTTGTTTTACGTCAAATAAACGCAGAAGCGAATACCAGTCGTTTTTGTTATCGGCGTGCTGTTTCATCTATTACAACATCACTCAAGGGACGCAACCCAGCTTTACGCACATTAATACAGTACTCCTTTCTTACCGCCCTTACTCTTTATCAGAAAATACTGTTTTCGTTTTAGTAATCGGCGTGCTGTTTCATTTATTGCATCATTATGCAAACATTACAATCAAAAGTAAACAGACAATGCTAACAGAGTGGACATCTGACAATGATTATTGTTGTACCAAAGAAAGTATGACGTCGTATGCTTGTTCGTTGTTTCCAGAGAACAACAAAGTGTTATATGTCACCGAGAGTTCTGCATTGAAGGATATGAGATTTTCCAATGTCACTCGGCTGAACATGTGCACTCGTTGTCCTCATAGCAATGAATGAAAATAAGCATTTTGTTAAATGATTTCTGAAATCAAAATGGTTTACACAAATCCCAAAAAAGATTACAGTTATTTAGAATGATATATTAATCAATTTTAATTGCTTTCATTATACACACATTAAATAAATTTACATGTTTTCTGTTCCTTTAATTCCATTACCACAAGATATAATAATTTATAGGGGTACGGACATTCATTGTTAAGCGATGGTGACATTAAGTGTGTGACTGCAACTTACATAATTTTGAATGTGTTGAAATACAATTCGGATCCAAAGCCAGACATTCATGTCCTGAAGTCGGGGCTTAAACTTTTTATATGATCATTTGATTAAGTGGATTTTAGCATTCGGTGGAAATTAAAAAATACTGTTTGTTGTAAGAGTACAAAACAACTTAGGCGAATAGAAAAACAAAAGTATAATGTTGGTCTCATATTACGTCCCAGAATTTAACATGCAATTTAAAAAAATCGTGGCGGACATGAACCAAGGTTAACACATTTACTAATGAGTCAGACAACACAAGGGATATTTACATTTTTTTAAAAACTAAATTGACTACTTTCACATTTGTGTCATTTAAAAAAGCATCTTTCTTGATTCAGTGAAATGAATTCACAACAACAACAAAAAAAATCTCGTTGACTTCATTTTCGATACTTCATTTGATGTGATAACATCGGTTGGCGTCTATAATCAAACACTTCATCGTTTTATAATGGTGATGTTTTAAATGTTTAATTAATTGAAACATTACTCTGATTGTTCACCTAAAGCTCTTAACTGATAAAAGCATTGGAAAGTCAAATATCACGTATAGTTAATTTGCAGAAGGTCATGTAAGCTTAAGTAATATATGAATGGATAGTTGTATAAATGTTCATGAATGTACAGAACAAAGCGAACACACCAGAATTAAGAGTAAATATACCTGTAATTTTCAAAATATGTTTATTCAACTATTCTTTTTGAATTTCAAGTTAATCCATCATCATACATTTATAAAAAAACAAAACAAAACAAAAAGTACTATGCATGAAATAAACTAATAAAAGCAAGGAAAACCAGAGGTAAAGCCGAACGTTTTACCCATCATAATGTATGCAATTGACGGGGTACACTCATGTTGGAGAACCGTTATTCATGTCAATTTCTTACGATGTGTTCGTATCAACGCCAGGCTAATTTAATGTACACACAATAATACTTTTTACAACAAATATTTTATTCTAGAAATATATACTAATTGCTCCACACATATGTCTGCCTCGTCTCTAATTAGTGAACAGACGCGTTCAATTTATTCTCTGTACTGGATAAAAAGGCACTCGTATATTGCCGTGTGTGAATGCTATTTATTAGTTTCTTCCTCCACAATTAGTAAATAAAACCTTGCCAAAATGAAATGAGCTGTCCCCACACTGATCCAACATTGTTCTAACCGTTCAAACGTGCGGTTGCACTTTCCTGGAAAAAAAATGCTTATTTGTTAAAAAAAAAATCATGATACCTACAAACATTTAAAAAAAGACATCCTTAATAATGTTATCTGGGTCGCGCTTTATTCTCCAAACACAGATCTTAAAAAGTCACGTGGTAAAGGCACCGTGGCAACGGTCAACTGTCATTTTAGAATCAAAGTTGATAGCTAACGATGAGCTGATTTTTAGTCCGAAGATCTTCTAACTGAGCTTGCCGATTCGTATCATGATAGCTTTCGCATTTTTTTTCTGTGTATGTTATATCTGTTTAACTCAACACTTGGCCCAAAGTAACAAAAACTGACATTACGATGTTTGTTTTTGTCCAAACTAAGGGGATTATAACGAATTTAAACGTGCAATATTTTATAGTGTAAATTAATAATCGACATGAAATTCGAGATGCATCGAAAGACACGAAAGGCACGTATAAGTTAACCGGACGCATATTGTGTAATGATTTACGAAATAAAGGTATAAACAAACACAAAAATACAACAAACAAACAAACACATAAACAAGATACCAACAAACACGAGTGATTCATGCAGAAAGAGTTAGGTAACAACTTATTAATTATATATAATATTAAGATCAACTGCGACGGATAAATATCACGATTTACACACATCAGATAGATATGTGTTAACCTAACAGTCCCAATATATGTAACGCATATTACTAGTGGGCACTATTATGAAATTGACTTATAACATTGACTTTTTATTTCTATAAATCAGGATTGTTTACATTATACAATTATGATTAAAAAAAATAAATAAATAAATATCTATTTTCACACTTTTATTGAAATTCCCTACTAAATTGATGCGCGATAAATAAAAAATATGTGTCCATATGTGATAAACCTTATTGTAAACTGTCCATGGTCATTACACAAGGGAGTGGCTGACGTCAGAATACAATCAGTCGTATGTTTGTTATCAGCGTGACAAGATAAAAAAGATCGAATTAAATTTAAACACGATTAGAGGCATACACATGCTTGTAATCTTTACAAATGTATTCATATCAGTCAAATTTAGTAAAATGTAGTTTACACTTTGGTTTGAGTATCAGATATAAGTGTTGTTGGATAGCAAAACAATATGGCAGAAGTTTGTATAATTTATGTTAAAAAAAGTATTTGGTAATTTCGGGGTTATTGATGTCAACATACTGCTAATAAGAATTGCTTTCGATTTTGTTGATAAGCCTGTTTGGCCGTCTGTCTGTTTATTCCTTTACTGTATCACTCATATATTCGCCAATGTATAGATGCATGATATTTTATTTCAGCTCCCAAAAGTCATCGATTTAAATGTAGGCGGTTGTTATTTAACAACAAAATTGTCCACACTGACCAAAGACCCTGGCAGTATGTTGGCGGCCATGTTTAGCGGACGTCACGTGATCGACCAAGACAAGGATGGCAGATACGTTATCGACTGCGATATAGAGAATAATAGGTTGGTGACGTGGATGGAGAGTGGTTANGTATTCTAAGACCAGTATAAAAATGGTGACGATATTTAAAAAACTAATTTAGTATGACAGTAGCTGTGATTCCATGATACAAGTACACTGCGATCCTCCGAAATTTACGAATACCATCTATATGAAAATATACGAGCAACGCTCTGTGAAAATGGAGTTAAATGCATGTGCTTAAAGTGTCGTCCTAGATTAGTCGGTGCAGTCCGCACAGGATAATAAGAGACGACACTTTCTGCTTGTATGGTATTTTTCGTTGAAAGGCATTATCTTCTTAGCGAAAATCATGTGTAGGCGGAAAGTGTCGTCTCTGATTAGCCTGTGCGGACTGCAAAGGCTAATCTGGGACTGCACTTTACACACATGATCAAAACAAACCATGCAGCTGTACTTATATGCTGTTGTCTTTGTATTTAGAAGTTTATGGGATCCTTCTGCAAAAGAGACTGTATTATGTGAGGCTCAAAATGGCTGTTTAATATCACCGTTGTTTAGCGACATCAACAAACGACTGGAACGCTGCATTCGCAGTTTTCTCGTCATGAGAGGTCTAATTAGCGGCTGGTGCGCGCAGAAGACGACATATGTATCACGAGTTTGTGTCAGTTTGATGACTATTGGCGTCTAAAATGACATACAAAATGTATCATGTGAGGTCACGGAATGAGTACAAGCACTCCTCTTTAATTAACCTTAGTACTCGGCTCACTAAAATGGGGACTACTTTAAAAATGAAGCTGTATTTTCCAGTAATTGAGTACTCCCTTAGTGATTTTTTTTATAGTGGTGGAAAACCGAAGAACAGAAGAACCACAGGTGGGGGAAACTCAACCTGTGACCATCAACTCCATTTTCATCCGCCATAAGTGGTCGCCCTGGTTGCCAAACTCAGAAGCGCGAGTAACTATCACTGCGCCAACGGGAAAGCTTCTACTGAACGGATACATATACAGGGGGCTTAATGCATGTGCGTAAAGTGTCGTCCCAGATAAGCGTGTGTAGTCCGCTCAGGCTAATCAGGGACTATACTTTCCGCCTAAATCGGATTTCCCCCAAGAAGAGCCTTCCTTTGAACGAAAAATACAATAAAAGCGGACAGTGGCGTCCCTGATAAGCATTTGCGGACTGCACAGGCTAATCTGGGACGGCACTTTACCCACATTCATGAAACCCCCTTTCCACAGAGGTTCATATGCAATTTATCTAAATAGCACAGGTCATGGAGATGCTTACTATCTTAATTGTGTGTGGTAAAGTGACGCTCAACACGAATTGTTAGGCTTTTTTTAAAAGACGTCGCTGCTGATTTCAGCATCGTTCTGGGAAAACTGAGGTTTATGCATGTGCGTAAAGTGTCGACCCCGACTAGCCTTTGCAGTCCGCACAGGCGTATCTGGGACGACATTTTTCCGCTTAGACTTGATTATCTTTTAGAAGAGACTTTCTTTAAACAATAAAATCCAAAAAGTAGGAAAGTGTCATCCCTGATTAGCCTGTGCGAACTGCACAGGCTAATCTGGGACGACAGTTTACGCACATTCATTAATCCCAATTTCCAAGAACGAGAATCATTGTTTCAATAAGATTGCTGAAATAAATGGAATTGGACGCACACTGTCTCTAAACAGGCGGTCTTTACCAGATATTCCATAGCCATTGTCCGATTTGTGGCGATTTTAATAAACATTAAACAACCGTTCCGGCTTATTGGTTCATTTATTGGAAAACATTAAGTGATGTACATTACAATTCAAGAAACATCTTTCATCTGCAATCAAACTCTTTATCGTCTTATAAGCTACGCGAAGACAAGCTTGTCTTTTAAAGGGACTTGTTCACAGATTTAGGCATGTTTTAAAGTTTTAAATTAAATGCTTTAAATTGATAAAATATAAACATCAGAACTAAAAAGCTACAATATAAAAACAAGAATAAAAGTAAAAAATGAAAGAAAAAGAAAAAAAAAGTTAACCTCACCAGGGCTGGAACCACTGAACCATGGAGTAAAAGCCAAGCGCCGAAGCCACTCAGCCATCCGTCTTCACGTGTGTTTGTGTGTAATTCAGAGTTAATGTTCGGGTCGTCGTTGAGTCTTTACGACTACATTATGTGCGGACCTGACCATTCATCTTCACATGGGTTGCAATTTATTTTATACTTTATATAACTATCCACGTGCTGTTACAAAATATAACGATTTTAAAACACAAGATATCGACATTTTAAGACATTTCGCGTTTGAGACTCTTTATGATTTTATCAATTTCTAACGATGATTTTTCGTAAACGAAAGTGTATTTTCAGTATAAGTCTGCGGCATTTGTGCTATTTCGCACACTGATGTAGAGCTACACTGTTCATTTATTTCCTGAATCTGTGACAAAAAGTCGAAAAATTCTCATTTTGATAAACTGCGAACAAGTCCCTTTAAACTTGATCGAACACACCGTCTCACGATACATAATGCTCTTTGCTGAAGTAAGTGCGTGACAAGGTTAACAAGATCGATTTAAATTTAAACACGATAAGAGGCATACACATGCTTGTAATCTTTACAAATGTATTCATATCAGTCAAATTTAGTTAAAAAGGAAGTTTACGCTTTGGTTTGAGTATCAGATATAAGCGTTGTTGGATAGCAAAACAATATGGACAAAAACGTTTTTATAATTTATGTTAAAAAAATTATGTGGTAATTTCGGGGTTATTGATGTCAACATACTGCTTATAAGAATTGCTTTCGATCTTGTTGATAAGCCTGTTTGGCCGTCTGTCTGTTTATTCCTTTACTGTATCACTCATATATTCGCCAATATATAGATGCATGATATTTTATTTCAGCTCCCAAAAGTCATCGATTTAAATGTTGGCGGTTGTTATTTAACAACAAAATTGTCCACACTGACCAAATACCCTTACAGTATGTTGGCGGCCATGTTAAGCGGACGTCACGTGATCGACCAAGACAAGGATGGCAGATACGTTATCGACTGCGATAGTAAGATATTTGGACATATCCTGGAGTTTCTTAGGTTCGGAAAACTGCCACCTAGCGGTGTGGCTGAAGAAGTTCTTCCCTATTCGGAATACTTCGGATTACAGGATCTGTCAGATGGACTACGTAATAGAAAGGTATGTATGCAAAACAATAGGTAACGTTCATCTGCCATATATAAGCAACACGAAGCATGCACTTCCGGACAGTGACAGTTTTATGCCTTTTTTTATAATGAATTTCAAATTTGTATCTATGTATTTGTTTTGTTATTTTGACAATACCGGTTATTAGAGATGCCCCAANCGCGTTGTCGTACAGACGCACCTCTCATTGTAACGTAGTTCAGCGGGAGTGTCCTTGTTGTTAAAGGATTTTATAAAAATTTATATGTTCTGTAAAAAACGTTAAACGCAAAGCGCTCATGATAATGGGGGATACACTAATTAATTGAATCCTAAAAAGTTACGAAATGAAATCAGCGTTCATGCAACGCGACCTAATACGTCGCGAGTGGTCACGTCGAAATGTATTTTAGCAGTTACATTTGACTAATACTTGGAACAGAACGTTTTGATGACGAAACCAATAATCGAATAAAAGTTGGTATAGTTTATTTTAAATATGCTGCAAACTTACAAAGGTAACCGAAATTTAGCTTGTTTTCTCCATGTTTTAACATTAACCATGAAAACAAAATGTATTGCTTTTTATAGTACACAATACTAATATGAAATGCTGGAGTCGATACACTGCTGCTTACACACTAAGATTAAAATGCAACTTGTCTTAGAGGCAGNGCTTTTTATAGTACACAATACTAATATGAAATGCTGGAGTCCATACACTGCTGCTTACACACCAAGATTAAAATGCAACTTGTCTTAGAGGCAGTGAAAACACACATTTTTATTCACCAAGACATTAAAACGCCTCCAATGATTTTCCATTATAAATATTGTATTTCTCGAAATATTTGTAAATTCAAGTTAGACAGAAAATCCGACTAGATCTGTAATATTATCAATAACATAAATTATTTCAATATCCCACATTTGTGAAGATGCAAAACACAACAAGTACTGATAAATGCGACAATAATATAGTCCCATGACTTACCTCGGTAGAAAGTAAACATATAGTGTTATCTTTCCAAGAAAACAAGTTTAAATGTAAATTATAATTTAATTTCTTCAATGACCTGTAAAACAATTATCAGACACTGACCGGGTTCAGAGCGGAAACCTATCACTTGTAACGTATATGGAACCATGGGGAAATAATGTGACCTTAAATCATTCTTTTTATTCCTTTGCTCGTTATGTGCTTAAATATTTCTTCTGTTTCAAAATAGCATTATGTTACTTTAAGGTCCACGAGCTGATCAACTTGAACGTTGGAGGAAAGTACTTCACGACAAAATTGGCCACAATCACCAAATACCCTAAAAGTACCCTGGCGTCCATGTTTAGCGAAGGACATGCGGTCCTTCAAGATGGCCGATACGTGATCGACTGCGATAGTAAGATATTTGGACATATTCTGGAGTTCCTTAGGTTCGGAAAACTTCCACCTAGCGACGTGGCTGAAGCGGTTCTTCGGTATTCGGAATACTTCGGATTACAGGATCTGTCAGATGGAATAAACATCATTATATTCAGTGCTCCAGATAAGGATTTAGTCTAAAGGGTGTTTTACCCCCTGATATTATTGTTAAAGCGCATTTTACTCCTTTGTGTCAGCTATAAAGGGTATTTAGCACTATTGAGGGGTATTTTCATAGAAAACTGACAAAGTATATGGCATGTTTAATCTAGAAATATAATGCTTTGTTATTAATAAATGCAAACAGAATAAATATTAAATGATGATATGAACAGACTTTTTTTAAAATATTCCTGCAGGAGCCGCTGTTCGCTTAAAACGCCCCTTTTTTGATCCACAAACATGATGGGCCGCCATTTTTATTACAAGCTTATTTTGATTGACTTACTTTTTATTCAAAGGTTAACTTACACTAAAAAACTCAACTGGATTATTGGTTAAACCGGCTACGCACTTAAATCGATTAAAAATACGTACCAATATTTGTATTGCGTAACGTTAAGAACTTGGCCGATTTTTAATGAGTTTTTTTAATTTTTCAATGCGTAAATACGCATATACCC
The DNA here is from genome assembly GCA_007657795.1 of Dreissena rostriformis. Lineage (NCBI taxonomy): Eukaryota > Metazoa > Mollusca > Bivalvia > Myida > Dreissenidae > Dreissena > Dreissena rostriformis. The sequence goes on along the minus strand of VMBQ01000402.1, from coordinate 161,963 downwards.
ATCTAATCTGGAGCTCTGATTATGTTCCTTTAAGGTCCCCGAGGTGATCAATTTGAACGTCGGAGGAATGTTCTTCACGACACAACTGTCCACACTCACCAAATACCCTAAAAGTATCCTGGCGTCCTTGTTTAGCAAAGGGCCGCATATCAAAGGACATGCGGTCCTTCAAGATGGTCGATATGTTATAGACTGTGACGGAACATTATTTAAACATATCTTGGAGTTCCTTCGGTTCGAAACCCTGCCACCTAAACAATTCAATAAAGAGGTACATCGCTACGCAAAACACTTTAAGATAAAGGTACTTTGAGAAGGAATTAAAGATAAATGGAGCGATTCGAGCGACTGAAGAAGCGGTATACAGATATTCAGAACACTTCAATATGGGGATACGTTCATCTCGTAATCGAGCTATTCAAGGCGTGAGGCAACATTCAAGGCATTTTTATAATCCCGATTGCTTATGTGTTTGCAAAGACAACTATTGCTTGCATATCAAATAAAATTGATCGCAAATGTACTACGTCATTCTTGTTTTACGTCAAATAAACGCAGAAGCGAATACCAGGAATTATGTGACAAACTTGCAGTTCTAGTGGTGGTGGTGGTTGGAGGAGGTGGAGGAGCAGGAGGAGTTAAACAACAAACACATCCATTCTTTAAACTGAAAAGGGAGAGTACTCGATTGCATTTGGCATAAGGCAAACTTAACTAAAAAAAATGATTCACTGAACATATTTTATACAAACTTGAACAGTTATTAAACTTTTGTATAAATTCTATTTACAATTTAAATTTTTTATGTTCTATCAGTCATTTTTCTTTTGAGCAACATGGGCACATAACATGCTCAAGAATTTTATAAACACAAACATTCGCCTTTAGTTCAAATACATTTCGGCATATATGTTACTATTGAAAGATTTCCTGAAATAAACGTCAAATCGAGACGGGGCATCTGTATATCTCCTGATATGTGCGCGCACAGTTCTTATTCTATATTTTTTCTTGCAACATTTTCACAAAATCGGGAGAAAGTGAAAGTATTTTTTTGAAAAAATAAAAATAAAAAAAATTAAAAAATGGAAGTGTTGTGTTTACACTAGCACAGTCGTCTGCTTTACTTTACAATTTATTTGGAAATTTAATAAAAAGGACCAACACAATGTATGGAATATGGATAAATTTGGATTATTTTAGTTAAAGTAAGATTTTGAAATGCAATTACACATGTTTTTTCCTCAATTTGTTTGTGTTTGTATTAAGCGAAGTAATGCAAGTGAAGCAAGATACTCGGAGCGCATGCGTGTGACGTCATCACGAGAGACTCGTTCTTAATGTAAACAAAATGATCGATACTAGAACACGCTCGATATAAGGGAGCCGTAAGATATACATTCGGTGTGTTATTGCCATACCCGATATCTATCAATACATATACATAGTCAAACTTTGAAAAATACAGAAAAGATTCTTTCGCTAAGATAAAATAATTACCCTATACTAATTGTGGTGTATAAATCTCAATCGACCGATTGAGGCGAAAACGTTTTTTTTGCAGCAGTATGTCTTCATATCATTTATTGCAAGCCAGAGAGTATGCACTACGACATCACTCAAGGGACGCAACCCAGCTTTACGCACATTAAAACAGTACTTCCTTCTGACTGCCCTTACTCTCTATCAGAATATACTGTTTTCGTTTTTGTAATCGGCGTGCTGTTTCATCTATTACAACATCACTCAAGGGACGTAACCCAGCTTTACGCACATTAATACAGTAATCCTTTCTTACCGCCCTTACTCTTTATCAGAAAATACTGTTTTCGTTTTTGTAATCGGCGTGCTGTTTCATTTATTGCATCATTATGTAAACATTACAATCAAAAGTAAACATACAATGATAACAGAGTGGACATCTGACAATAATTATTGTTGCACCAAAGAAAGTATGACGTCGTATACTTGTTCGTTGTTTCCAGAGAACAACAAAGTGTTATATGTCACCGAGAGTTCTGCATTGAAGGATAGGAGATTTTCCAATGTCACTCGGCTGAACATGCGCACTCGTTGTCTTCATAGCAATGAATGAAAATAAGCATTTTGTTAAATGATTTCTGAAATCAAAATGGTTTACACAAATCCAAAAAAAGTTTACAGTTATTTAGAATGATATATTAATCAATTTTAATTGCTTTCATTATACACATATTAAATAAATTTACAGGTTTTCGGTTCCTTTAATTCCATTACCACAAGATATAATAATTTATAGGGGTATGGACATTCACTGTTAAGCGATGGTGAAGTGTGTGACTGCAACTTACATAATTTTGAATGTGTTGAAATACAATTCGGATCCAAAGCCAGACATTCATGTCCTGAAGACGGGGCTTATACTTTTTATATGATCATTTGATTAAGTGGATTTTAGCATTCGGTGGAAATTAAAAAATACTGTTTGTTGTAAGAGTACAAAAAAACTTAGGCGAATAGAAAAACAAAAGTATAATGTTGGTCTCATATTACGTCCCAGGATTTAACATGCAATTTAAAAATCGTGGCGGACATGAACCAAGGTTAACACATTTACTAATGAGTCAGACAACACAAGAGATTTTTACATTTTTTAAAAACTAAATTGACTACTTTCACATTTGGGTCATTTAAAAAATCATCTTTCTTGATTCAGTGAAATGAATTCACAACAACAACAAAAAAAACTTCTGTGTTTTTTTCTCGTTTACTTCATTTTCGATACTTCATTTGATGTGATAACATCGGTTGGCGTCTATAATCAAACACTTCATCGTTATATATTGGAGATGTTTTAAATTTTTAATTAATTGAAACATTACTCTGATAGTTCACCTAAAGCTCTTAGTTGTATAAATGTTCATGAATGTACAGAACAAAGCGAACACACCAGAATTGGCTGAATTTTAGATCGTTGCAGACCACACAAATTAGACTTGTCTTTTATTGTGTTGCTGTCCTTAAACAAAATTCGAAATTTACATAAAATGCCTTTGCCTTATTATATTGAACATTTCTTTAAATGTACCTGTAATTTTCAAAATATGTTTATTCAACTATTCTTTTTGAATTTAAAGTTAATCCATCATCATACATTTATAAAAAAACAAAACAAAACAAAAAGTACTATGCATGAAATAAACTTATAAAAGCAAGGAAAACCAGAGGTAAAGCCGAACTTTTTACCAATCATAATGTTTGCAATTGAAGGGGTACACTAATGTTGTAGAACCGTTATTCATGTCAATTTCTTACGATGTGTTCGTATCAACGCCAGGCTAATTTAATGTACACACAATAATACAATTAACAAATATTTTAGTCTAGAAATATATACTAATTGCTCAACACATATGTCTGCCTCGTCTCTAATTAGTGAACAGACGCGTTCAATTTATTCTCTGTACTGGATATAAAGGCACTCGTATATTGCCGTGTGTGAATGCTACTTATTAGTTTCTTCCTCCACAATAAGTATATAAAACCTTGCCAAATGAAATGAGCTGAACGAAGAAGATCTTAAGTNGCGTGTGACGTCATCACGAGAGACTCGTTCTTAATGTAAACAAAATGATCGATATCTGACTGCCCTAACTTTTGCCTTTTATCAGAAAATACTGTTTTCGTTTTTGTAATCGGCGTGCTGTTTCATCTATTACAACATCACTCAAGGGACGCAACCCAGCTTTAAGCACATTAAGAAAGTACTCCTTTCTTACCGCCCTTACTCTATATCAGAAAATACTGTTTTCGTTTTTGTAATCGGCGTGCTGTTCATTTATTGCATCATTATGTAAACATTACAATCAAAAGTAAACAGACAATATTAACAGAGTGGACATCTGACAATGATTATTGTTGCACCAAAGAAAGTATGACGTCGTATACTTGTTCGTTGTTTACAGAGAACAACAAAGTGTTATATGTCACCAAGAGTTCTGCATTGAAGGATAGGATATTTTCCAATGTCACTCGGCTGAACATGCGCACTCGTTGTCTTCATAGCAATGAATGAAAATAAGCATTTTGTTAAATGATTTCTGAAATCAAAATGGTTTACACAAATGCAAAAATAGTTTACAGTTATTTAGAATGATATATTAATCTATTTTAATTGCTATCATTATACACATATTACATAAATTTACAGGTTTTCTGTTCCTTTAATTCCATTACCACAAGATATAATAATTTATAGGAGTACGGACATTCTTTGTTAAGCGATGGTGACATTAAGAGTGTGACTGCAACTTACATAATTTTGAATGTGTTGAAATAAAATTCGGCTCCAAAGCCAGACATTCATGTCCTGAAGACGGGGCTTATACTTTTTATATGATCATTTGATTAAGTGGATTTTAGCATTCGGTGGAAATTAAAAAAAAAAAATTGTAGTAAGAGTACAAATAAACTTAGGCGAATAGAAAAACAAAAGTATTATGTTGGTCTCATATTACGTCCCAGGATTTAGCATGCAATTTAAAAAATCGTGGCGTACATGAACCAAGGTTAACACATTTACTAATGAGTCAGACAACACAAGGGATATTTACATTTTTATAAAACTAAAGTGACTAATTTCACATTTGTGTCATTTAAAAAAGCATTTTTCTTGATTTAGTGAAATGAATTCACAACAACAACAACAACAACAACAAAAAACTTCTGTGTTTTTTTTCTCGTTTACTTCATTTCCGATACTTCATTTGATGTGATCGGTTGGCGTCTATAATCAAACACTTTATCGTTTTATAGTGGAGATGTTTTAAATTTTTAATTGATTGAAACATTACTCTGATAGTTCACCTAAAGCTCTTAACTGATAAAAGCATTGGAAAGTCAAATATCACGTATAGTTAATTTGCAGAAGGTCATGTAAGCTTAAGTAATATGAATGGATAGTTGTATAAATGTTCATGAATGTAAATCCCGCATCCATCTACTATATATTGTTATGTTTTCAGTTCAATCCTAGAAACAGATCGACATTGAGAATTTTCTTGTTTCGTTTTGTGCCGTTCTGTACCGTTTTGGCAATTGGTTCCTTGCCATAAATAAAGGACCACGAAGGTGTGTATGATAGAAATGCAATACTGCTGCAGCTTCTGGAGTTTCACTTCTTTATATTGAACCAATAAATGAATATGCTGATGGAATGCAGGAATGAAGCAATTGAAAACGATCAAGGTCAAGCCGCTACCGACGTGTTAACTAAAACATGAAATTGTCAATATGGGTCGTGCGAAAAAATCAGCACAGAATAGCGGGGAATTCCCAATATACTTAATATCTCTTGTACATGAATGAGTTTCTGAATTACTTAAGACAAGAAAATATTTGAAATTTAAGAAAACTTGGTTGAATTTTTTTGAATTGTGTTGATCTCTGTTACAATTTCTTCTTAACTTTTAATATAGTTTTTATTCATTGAATATGTTTCTGAAACAAAATACTATAATAGAATGTCTTATTTATTTGAAAAATAATTTTCAAATTACTGGGACCGTGGAAAGATTTGATCCCATTAATTCTTGCTATATGTAAACATTTGTCTATATGTTCTAAAATGAGAGACTTCTTGTTTCGCAACTGTCCGGCAACAATTTGTTTTGACATAAGAGTTAAAATACGATTTAGGTCACCCAGAAGCCTTGAGAAGTATCGGTAATGCAATCTCCATCTATTTGGATATGCCTACACGGACAAGCACACCACAAGGCAGACCATAATTACCTTAGTACCGATTCAGTGCAAAAATGAACATTTGAATACTGATATGACATAGGCAATATATAGGAATAATAAAACTTCAGAAACATAATCAGTAGAAAAATTATGTTTAACCCCGTCATGTTAAGGAAAGTGACCACGAACACGAACTAAATCTAATGTACTTAACTAGTCGATTGTATATCTGAAACAGTTGAAATCAATGCCCTCTGAAAGAGACATTTGACATAAAGAACATTACTAGACAAAAACTGTCTATATTTGTTGCGTGTGCCTCTTACCGTTAAGTGCAAAATGTATTGAGTACCGTTTTCCCTGTTCCAATACAAAAGTACATTAAAATATTCATTTGGGCGAAATGTCATGCCAAATTTACCATCGCTCTATTAGATTTTCGAGTTTATATTTGCGACGCCGTCTATGTAAAGAAAACCACGACACAAATTCATCGTCAATTGTATTACCACGCGTCTTAGAGACATCTGTTGCGAGAATGTTGACAGTTTTGATCTATGTAATCAAACTAGAGCGACGTGCTTTAACCACTGTCTGGTCTCTACGTAGCCCTCATCACGCATTAAAATAAACCAACAATGTCAGATTTATGGATTTTTTCGGAAACCAAAACAGGCCAAACATCTATAATTACATGTAAATATGACTTTATAAGAAAGAAAAACGCATTATGGACCGTTTTTCTCCTCATCATTTTCAAAGAACCCAAACGTCAATTTTCAACAAAGCAATAGTTATGTTTTCGTTTGAAATACATTGCTTAATGTCTGTATGCAATAAAACTAATTTACAATGATGGTCTTTTTGATTTCTCTGTTTAACTTGATTTTATTGCCAGTTGCGTACAACTTTAATTAGAAGGCGACTAATTTTTGTGTCAACTATTGTTCAATATACAAATAGTTTATTTTAGTAAGTATTAACCCATTGCAGTAAAACACAATAGACTTAGAAGCAGGACGAATGATGTTTACACGTTTGTATCGAAATACCTTTATTTGCCCTTTCGAAAATCGCGATTTCACATTGCATAAAAATTAATCGTATTTAAATATTTAAATTATTTTCGAGATTAGACTTGAAATTGTAAACATATTATTTGTCACTTCAACTTTAATAGTATTCTAAATATAAATCAGTTACATCGACATTGACTGGTTAATCGAAAGCTGTAACCTCCTTTGGTCTGAAGTGAAATGGCCAAAGGTCGTCTGTTTTACTGACGGTGCACTCGGAATAGTTATTACATGTAATACTTTATTTTTGAAGTTACTACGTGTTATTAAGAATGTGTGAACTCATTGTTTTCCCCATACATCCAGAATTTAAATAACATTTTGAAAACATGTTAAATGTAAGGAGACGAACACATACATATGTAAAATATATGTATTGTAGTTGAAACTTGCACTCACACAAAATACAAACTGGCTCTGATTTGTTATTTCACGAATTCTTTCTGAAATCCAAAGAACTAAGATGCGTGTTGTTTATCTTTCTGAACATTATCATACACATGTTTGTATATCAATGCAAATTCAAACATATTGGGAACAAGAAAATAATCTTCTGCGACAAGAAAATCGCGATTATATGTTATTGCGATTCACAAAAGTCAAATAAAACACGCGAGCATTTGCGAACATATTAATGTGCTCCATTTATTTCGAAAATACTTCATGGTTTTAACATGTAAACACACAAATAACCGTATACATTTACAATGCATTTGAACGAGCAATACAAACTTAAATAAGGATGGTAGCATAAACTACATTGAATGTTCTTCTTGTATTGTATAAGAGCAACGGTTTTTTAACACGCTCTTACTAGTGAAACTAATTCATTTAACTGTAAAATTTATTATCTCCCACATTACCATTACAAACAAGCTTATATACAGACAATTTGTTCAAATTGACTGAACAAATGAGAAATACTTGCGATGTAGTATCCAGATGTCGTTTCTGCCAATGATATATTAAATTCAAATGACATCAATTCCATCGTCAATTTTAGTAGCATTCTGAAACAATGCACGAGCGTTTGATCGACAAAAGGCTGAAATATTGCAATCTTGGCTCTCGCATTGATGTTACGTGTGGTACGATGAGACTGTTACGACCATCCAATTGACAATATTATAGACAATTCTGGGAAATATATTCGGAACACAATTTATCAAGTTTTCGTTAAGAAGTAATTATATATACGTTGATGTAAAGTCCAAAATGTCAAACGGTTTCTTAATTAAATTAAATATGTTTTTAATTACAAATACCTTTAAAAACAAGATCATTTAAACCTCGTTTGAAATTGTATTGTATCGACATTGTTTGCCAATATATGCAAGTTGTAATAAGGTGGAGGTTTGCAATTTTGATTTCGATTCGTATGATGAAACTAATGAGGTAATAAATCTTATATTAAATATTCAGTACATTTTAGATGAAATCACTTTAAGCTCATTTTAAACACGTCGAAACTTGACATTTGAAATATTATAGTTCATTTGTGAAATAAAACATTCTTCACAGCGCCTAGATGAACGTGTATTGCAACAAAATGCTTGAACAAGAATCGGACACATGCAAGAAAACACATTCAATTTGTCGAAGGCACTGCTACTTTTCAAAAAAGCAATTGAAATAATATAAGACGGACATCCGCTGACAAGATCTACTTCAGGAATATCCCAAATAGATATGTTGCGATTCCTGTTTTTCATCAGTGAAAAGGCATTTACTTATTTGATGTCACAACTGTAAGTTCGTACATACGATTTTATTGTCAATGTTCTGTTTTCTCAATCTTAAGCCAGAACATGAATATGAAGGAGAATAATAAAAAAAAAATGTATAGTCATTATTCGTTTATGGTACCGTAAGTCAAATGGTTTTTACTTCAATGGTAATCATAACTGCCAAGATATTCAAAGCACTGCGTCGATACCGACCCGTATTTGTTGCAGATCCAAAATGATGTGGATATGGCCACACCAAATTGAAGCCATGGTCAACGATATCCACTCAATTTTTGTGTGAAAACGGTTTGGAACGGAGCGTGGTAATATGAGCTTGGGTGCAAACCTTGCCAAATGTTGCGCCAGCTCATAAAATATTTGTTTGCGAGACTATTCGTATCGGTCGTTTGGTAATCGTTGATTACATTTTATTTGAATTAGGGTACACATGTTAAATGAGAATACTCCATGACAGTAAAACTTAATACTTTGAAAATCAATAGTATAAATTTAATAATACTAAAATGCTACATGCACCTAGTACACATAATTTGCTGAAAAGTAAATAGTAGATGGAAATTTTGTTTCAGGCGTGTACACTTTAATTTATGTAAAGCAAAGTAAAGTAAAGCCAAGATGAACAGTTCACGAATTCCAAGGCTCGAACCCACTTATGTCAGCGCGACCAAAGTACTCTATCAACTGAGCTTACCGGGCAGCTGGTTCTTACCTGGTTCAGCTGGTTCGCACACTACACAAATGAAAAAGCCTAGAACTCTTTGGAAACCGAATATTTTTTAAGATCGCTTTCGAATTATAATGTCATTTTCAGAGAAACGAACAATATTTTGTTCTGAAATTTACGAAAATTAACCATTGTTTAAAGTATTCCATTGAAATGTATAGAATAACATAGCTAATAGAATGAATTAACATAAAAACAATGTCTATTACACGTAAAATGATATTATCGAGTCGAAATAACAATTAAGGTCATTTCTCGTTTACCGGAATAAATAAAGAGAAGTTTGCAAAAATAACATGTTGACATAAAAATCAGTCTAAAATAGGCTACATACAATTATACCATAAGATTATCGATTTTTCAACACATGCAACACTGTCGCCTACTTATGAAATTAAAACCCATACATTTAACTTGTTTGAAAAACCAGGAAGACATTTTCTGAGGACACAAAATGGTCACAATGTCCTTCGTTTACAGAAAGCAACACAATGTTACGGATTGAACCGTACCACTACAATACAACAAAAGCCTATTACGATTTGAACCGTTGAATGGAGTAAATGTAACGGTTCTCTGTATCGATGCTAACATAATTGGCATTCTCAGAAAAGAGCTTTCATTGGTATAATAAAGTAACACATAACGATAACCTTATTTGTTCAAGTTTTCCTGACACAAAAATGTTTCTTTGCTACCAATGAGGCATTGCAATTGATAAATCACTACATGAAATAGCCAGCAAAAAGTAATGTCGTGATTTATTTAATATTGTTTTAATATTTTTCAAGATTATGTATCGAAATCTTTTAAGTAACCTTTTTGCAAACGATGGTTTCAAATTTTCAAATTTTCAGTAACTTATCCAAGAGTAAAAGCGTGTTTGGAAATAACGTGATGAATAAGAGGAAGGCGGTTTTATTTGAAATTAGATATTTCTTGATACTGACATTGATCGTTTACGATGGATGCGTTTAAACTTAAGATCTTCTTCGTTCAGCTCATTTCAATTGGCAAGGTTTTATTTACTTATTGTGGAGGAAGAAACTAATAAGTAGCATTCACACACGGCAATATACGAGTGCCTTTTTATCAAGTACAGAGAATAAATTGAACGCGTCTGTTCACTTATTAGAGACGAGGCAGACATATGTGTTGAGCAATTAGTATATACTTATAGAATAAAATATTTGTTGTAAAATGTATTATTGTATGTACATAGCCTGGCGTTGATACGAACACATCGTAAGAAATTGACATGAATAACGATTCTCCAACATGAGTGTACCCCGTCAATTGCATACATTATGATGGGTAAAAAGTTCAGCTTTACCTCTGGTTTTCCTTGCTTTTATTAGTTTATTTCATGCATAGTACTTTTTTTTTTTTTTTTTTNTTTAAAGCAATGTTCAGTATAATAAAGCAAAGGCATTTTATGTAAATTTCGAATTTTGTTTAAGGACAGCAACACAATAAAAGACAAGTCTAATTGTGTGGTCTGCAACTTTCTAAAATTCAGCCAATTCTGGTGTGTCCGCTTTGTTCTGTACATTCATGAACATTTATACAACTATCCATTCATATATTACTAAAGCTTACATGACCTTCTGCAAATTAACTATACGTGATATTTGACTTTCCAATGCTTTTATCAGTAAAGAGCTTTAGGTGAACTATCAGAGTAATTTTTCAATCAATTACAAATTTAAAACATCTCCATTATAAAACGATGAAGTGTTTGATTATAGACGCCAACCGATGTTATCACATCAAATGAAGTATCGAAAATGAAGTAAACGAGAAAAAAAACACAGAAGTTTTTTCTGTTGTTGTTGTGAATTCATTTCACTGAATCAAGAAAGATGCTTTTTTTAAATGACACAAATGTGAAAGAAGTCAATTTAGTTAAAAAAAAATGTAAATATCCCTTGTGTTGTCTGACTTATTAGTAAATGTGTTAACCTTGGTTCATTTTCGCCACGATTTTTAAATTGCATGTTAAATCCTCGGACGTAATATGAGACCAACATTATACTTTTGTTTTACTATTCGCCTAAGTTTTTTTGTACTCTTACAACAAACAGTATTTTTTAATTTCCACCGAATGCTAAAATCCACTTAATCAAATGATCATATAAAAAGTATAAGCCCCGTCTTTAGGACATGAATGTATGGCTTTGGATCCGAACCATGCCACTGTCGAAAAAAAGCCGTGTCTCGAGAACATGAATTTTAATCCACCACTAGACAAATGTTATGGCTGTGTTTACTTATGTTCATCATTAATGTCGAATGACCTGACTAATATGTGGAAATACAAACATATCTAAAATAATATGTTGTTTTTAATTTCAGAGCAAAGACGCATTTGACAACATCCTTGTAATGTTTTGTAGTTAAGAAACAATATAATTGATGCTTTACAGTATCCGACATTCCGATTTTTTTAGGTTTATATCATTGAATCTGATTGGTGCGATTCGCATTTTGCGATACTAGTTACATAAGCATAACTGTAATTAAAAACATTTTTTTTTATTACAACGCCATAATAATACGGTTATATGGAATTGAATACACAATTCCAGGCCGTTACGTATCCAACTATTCTATATGAATGATGCATCTCTATAGAAGAGTTCAGTTAGACATAAGATATATAAATACTGCATATAAGCTATACAAATATGTTGTGAACGTTATGTTCAAGCCATCATCCTAAAGGTATAAAAACAAAGCACACGTACTATGCATAAAAGGAATAAATAAAAGCAAAGAAAAACTGAGGTAATGCTGAACGTTTTAGCAATTACAATGTATGCAATGGACACGGTAAAGATACCTTGGAGAGCGATACTATTTATGTCAATATCTTTCGATGTGCTCGTATCAACGACAGACTAATTTAATTGGCGGCAAACGAATGTACTTATGTCTGCCTCGTTTCTAATTTGTAAAAAAACGCTGTCAATTATTTTCTATATTGGATAAAAAAAGGCACATCTGATATTGCCGTGTGTGAATTCTACCTAGTAATTTCTTCCTCCTCAATAAGTTAATAAAACTTTGCCAAATGAAATAAGCTAAATGAAAAAGATCGTAAAATTTAAACGCATCCTTCGTTAACGATCACTTTCAGTATTACGATCATCAAAGAATATCTCATTTCAAATAAAACTTCTTGCTTACCGCATCATCATGAAATTTACAAACACGATTTTACTTTTGGACGAGTTACTACAATTTGGAGCCATCATTATTCATAATTTCAAAACATATGTACATACTATTAAATAAATCACGACGATATTTTTTTTGCTGGTTATTTCCAGGAGCGATATATCAATTGCAATGTCTCATTTGTAGCGATATAACATGTTTGTGTCAGGAAAACTTGAACAAGTAAGGTTATTATTTGGTGTTACTTTATTATACCAACGCTCTTATCCGGGAATGCAAATTATTGCAGCATCGATACAGTTGTAAAGACACAATTTATTTGTTTATTACTTTTATTGTATATGTCTGTATACACTGTAGTAATTATTCGTATCATTCTTCTTTTAACGCTTCAAATCGTAATAGGCTTTTGTTGTATTGTAGTGGTACGGTTCAATCCGTAACATTGTGTTGCTTTCTGGAAAAGAAAGACATTGTCACCATTTTGTGTCATCAGAAAATGTCTTCCTGCTTTCCCAAACAAGTTTTTCATAGGTAGGCGACAGTGTTGCATGTGTTGAGACAATCGATAATCTTATGGTATAATAGTATGTAGCCTATTTTAGACTGATTTTTATGTCAATATGTTTTTTTGCAAACTTCTCTTTTTTTTTCAGTCGGTAAACAAGAAATGACCTAAATTTCGACTTAGTTTTTATGTTAAATATATGAATTAATTCTATTTGCTGTGTTATTCTATACATTTCAATGGAATACTTTAAACAATGATTAAATTTCATAAATTTCATAAAAAAAGTATTTTTCGTTTACCTGAAAATTGCATTTGAATTTAAAAGAGACCTTTAAATAGTTGGTTTCCAAAGAAAACTAGGCTTATTTCATTCCTGAAATGTGCGATCCAGCTGAACCAGGTAAGAACCAGCTGCCCGGTAAGTGAGAACCTTGGTCGTTCTGACAGATGTGGGTTCCAACCTAAAAAAATGTGAGCTTTTTAAATTGGCTTTACTTAATTTTGCTTCACATAAATAAAAGTGGTTGCCTGAAATAAAATTTCCATCTGCTATTTACAGGGGTTCGGGGGATAACAGTCTGTTTTCGGCCAGTTTTTTTTTNTTGGGGGGTACATAAGAATTTTACTCATATCATGGCGGTCGATATTAACCTACTCACAAGAATCCATCGAACGGAATGAGTCATATTTTGTTGACTTGGTAAAAAAAAGGGGTTCGTTTCCATCAGTGCGTGTCCGACGACAGGCTCTCGCGATTATGCATGATGAGCGTTTAGAAAGGATCGGATCAACACCGATAAAAATATGTTCATACAAAAAACTATCGAGAAATTCGGCGCCTTCACTTCCTATTTAGGGACTGAATAAATGTTAATTAATTGAATTCTACCCTCGATTTCGCACGGACGAATAATGTTTAAAACAATATTTTGTGAGTATAAATAAATATTTCATACATACTTTCAAATATAGTCTTATTTTTATAAATTATACTAACGTTTTAACCGAGGATATGCCCTCACAAGGCAATGACATAAAACGAATTAAACATATAAATGCTCTATGAATTTGTCATAACATAAAGTGTATTAGCTCTATTTAACAAAACTTCGATATATTTGAAAAAGAAGAGTAATTCCCAAGAACAGTCTACATATGTCATCGTGTCTAGTGTAATGTGTGTGTAGTGTCTGGAAAATATTTCAACGTAAGTGTATGGTTTACTGTCACAAGTGTAGTTTAAAAATGCGGTGCCTTTTCAATTGACCCTTAAATTTATGTAATTTTCATAAGCCGACGTCTGAGAAATGTAATACAATTCTTACGTGAACATTATTTCGAACAAATTGACCTGGATACATTTTTGCTCTTAAATGAGACAAATAACTTCTCATCAACTTTATTTCCATTTAAATTATTGACATCGAATTTTAAAATCCGCTAGTTTTTATATATTCATTTAAATGTTAAATTGTCTACACAATAAAGGGAAATGAATACACTACAACTATACACATAAACCATCATTGATACTGGAATCACCGCCTTTTGGAACGGTTAATAGGAAGTATTAGTTGCTTAAATGTCAAGAGCTTCCTTAAAAGTGTGCTCGTTTTTAGAAATCGTTTCGTTATGGTTGCGCGTTTACTGGTCATTTACATTAAAGGTTGTACATGTCAAGCTGTATACACGATAGGCATATTGAACAACAGTACGTTTAACGTTTCCATGTTTCACGTCCAAAGTATTTTACATTAAGTGAACAGAACAGGTTTTACAAGTCCGTTCACATTTTATTTGAGTAAGCTTTTAAAAGAACACGGTTGATTTGGGTTTATATGCCCAGTCTATAGCTTTACAAAGAGACTTTTACTTGCATTTATTGTGAACAATTAATATAATTTTTTCAAACGACTTGTACGATGTTTATTACAAAGAAACATACAATAATGATTTTAGCAGCTAGCGTAACAAATTGAAACGGTCAATTCAAAGCAAACGTTTGCTGGCTAGTCTTTCCTTAAAACAAGTTTAGTTTTGTTTAAAAATGTTAAATAAAATGCTTTGACCGGTCTCATTAGCCGCATATTCATTCAATAGCCAGTCGTTCGATTTTACTTGAGGACATTCACGTTGTTAACAAATAAGGATACATTATGAAGTCGGTACATATACTTATGCTTTAGCATACTATTTTGATACAGTTAGTTTTTTTTTGCTTTTGGAAGCGTATGCTTTACAGGTCAGACTATCATTTTAATTTCATAAAAACAATAAAGCAAAACATTCACACTTTAACATGAAATTATTATATATTTTTTAACTGAACGGATGCGTATGATTGAAACGGTAAGATAATGACTGTCAATTTATTTAAACATTTACAAACAAAATCAAACTTTAAGCAGAAATTATTATATATTTGAAAACTTAAAATTATTGTACTTGTATTGTATTGTACGAATAAATGTGACACATAACAAATCGTAAGTAAACTAGTAATTTTGAATAATTATGCAATAAGTTTGAATCAGCATTCTCTTAACAGAACCTTATAAAACTTAAATATACAAATGTGTTGTGACAAATACAAAATCGCACTAAAACATGAACTTATTACAAATTTGTAAACTGAAAGGATGCGTTCGATTTAAACGGTAAGACAATAAGTGTAAATTCTTAAAAACATTTACGAACAAAGACACACTTAAAGAAGAAATTATTTTATAGTTTTAAACTGAAAATTATTGTACTTTTATAAATGTAACACATTAAGAATCGTAAGTTAACTAGTAATTTGGAATCATTATGCAGAAAGCTTGAATCATCATTCTCTAAACGGAACTATATATAAATTTGAACCTTTAAAAACGTAAAATGGAAATATATAGAAAATTTATTATGAAGAAAACTTATCATAAACACATGAATATTTAATGGTAGGTTCAATATGCCGAACGCCTTCTTGTTGACCTTGTTTTGTAAGAAGTCTGATACCAAATAATTAGTAAATGCACAATGCCAATGGAGTATCCGGTGCTTAAACAAACAACTTAATACAAACATGCTACACGATACAATGTTCACATTGCAATTAACATTACCTTCGTTAGTACTTACATAATCTTTCGGCAAATACTAACGAACCTTTATATCGATAACTGAAGCATATATATATCGTGTTTCCGTTGTTTTATCCGTCGTTTTGGTGTCTCGATATTTTTCGATCCGATATATTTGTGATAGGTTTATCCCAACACCTCACATTTAGCACTGCGTACTCAGGTGAGCAAAACAGTTATAACGCGAAATTACGCATCATAATGCGATATATAGTTTAATAACTTTTACCAGTACTGCTTTATAAGGAATTGCAACGCAGAATAGAGACGTATACTCGAAGTTGATACCGGTTGTAACGCAACGTGTTAAAATTTGATAAAATCAGCCAGGATTGAAACTCAAAAAACATGTTCATGGGAGTAATGCTAGTCGTTTATTTAAGACAAGACCAATTTGTCTATTAAATACATATAGCATGGGACTGAACGTATTTGTTCATTAAAAGTGGGGTACAAGTAATTTTTCCACACGGTCACTTTTCAATCGCAAAACGGAATGCAATAACTTTATAGATTTAAGATATCAATGAATATTGGACCGAGTAAATATGACCGGATAGCGTTTGAATGTTTCATTATTTACTTACAACATAAACTTCACAAAAATCGCCGATGTTTACCGGTTATTGAATATGAACCATACAGAAGCATTAAAATAAATTAAAAAATCCGAACAATAAATATTTAATGCATGAATATTTTAGTATTTGTTAGAGATACATGCATTTAAGTTGACTATACATGATTGTAAATTAAATGGAACACTCCAAAAAGGTCATACATGTTTTTATGTGATCTGGACGAGAAATACACAAACGATACATTTGAATTGACGGTTAGAATTCAGATGTTTTTCATAAGAAACTAACCGTTGTTCTTTTTAAAAAAAAGTTTTTTTTTTCTCCTAATGAATTCTAAATCGCGTACGAACAAGATGGTAATGGACCTCAACTCTTGTGCAATAGCAATATACTATAAAGCATTTGGTCAAACATGAAGTTAATAATGAGTAATGCAAACAAACGCATTATATACAAAGATAACTATCTAACTAGTCTATTTAAACGTTTTTGTGTCCTAATTTTAGTAGCATATTCTGTGATATATTGTTAATTATAATACGTTCTTTAAATGGATGAAGAACATATATTAATTCAACTATAGACCTAAAATGTACACAGAAACGGATTAGAACAACAAACAATGCCACATTATTTTCAGCCATAGTTAAATCCCTCGTTTCTTTAGTAATGTATTCAATGAACTGTTCTGTTATTTGATCATTAGCGGTTCAGTAACGAAGAAATGTCAATTCCACATAAATACATTGTGTTTACTTCTCATCTTCCCTGTGCGATTGTGCGATATGGGTGATTGGTAGAAACTATATCAAATTAGAGACAAGACATCGGGATGAGTTGTACCGTAAAGGTAATTTAAAATTTAAAAAATAGAGATCGATCGAAAATATATGTCATGAATATAAAATTGTAAAATATATATATAAAAAAATACTATTTGGAAATTGTGTAATGTTCGAAAACTTTATCATAGTAGTGAATATACATTTTGAAAAAATGGTGTTCTTACCTGGTTACGGCTTAGATATTTAAATTTAGCATTGACATTGACATTCTTAAATAATTACATAAATTATTCTGTTAAATGTACATATAAACGGATTAGAACAACAACAAATGCCACAATTTTTTCAGCCATAGTTGTATCCCTCGTTTCTTAAGTAATGTATTCAATGAACTGTTCTGTTATTTGATCATTAGTGATTCAGTAACGAAGATATGTCAATTCCACTCAAATTCATTGTGTTTACTTCTCATCTTAACTGTGCGATTGTGCGCTATAGGTGATTAGGTAGAAACTATATCAAATTAGAGACAAGACATCGGGATGAGTTGTACCGTAAAGGTAATTTAAAACCGTTTAACAGTATATCAGTTAATGGCCACCGCCTCACATATAACAGTGGTAGATGAGAGGGACCGTAAAAAGGATTTCAAGACAAAGCCCCACATAAGTTATGTCACAGGGCTGGGGATCAAACCCACGATCCTCAGATTTGTAGTGACCGCTCGAACAGTTTCGCTAGCCGGCATGTGTTTAACAGTCTCAAATACAAATACAAATACACTTAAATAGCGCAAAAATTAATTTACAATATTCAATTGCGCTTTACAAAGTTTTATCACTAAAAAAGCGTATGTGTCATAAACAACGCAAACCAAATGCGTTTTTTGTTTAGTTTTAAACTGAAGTTCACTCTGAGTGCATTTTAAGTATGTTGGAAGAGCATTCCACTTGGGTCCAATAAGGTCCTATATCAGTCATCTTAGTTGGAGTTCTTGGGATGTTAAAGTTGTTATCATCAATCGATCTAAGAACGTTTCGACTTTCACCAGTTGTGAACAGCTCTCTGATGTACAATGGAGCGGTTCCACATTTGGTTCTAAACATGAGTACGAGTGTTTTAAACAGTACACGTGCATGTATAGGGAGCCAGTGCAGTGACCTGAGGATCGCCAAGCTGTGTTGGTAGAGCGGAACATCGGCGACAATTGTGGCTGCTCGATTTTAAATTCGCTGCAGTCTGTCAATCTGATATTTTGGGATTTCAATGAAATGTCCGTTGCAAAAGACCACATAAGAATAATTAGGCTGTGCGCAAGGACCTCTGCAGATTTGTGTGATAAGTGTCTACAAATTATTTTGAGATTGTTCAATTACGCGCTAGCGATTTGACATTTTCTTCTGATGAGCTCATCAAAACATAAAGTGTTGTTTATTTGTACACCAAGGTCTCAAAGATGATCCACACATTTTATATCACAGCCACCAATATTTATTCGAGATATATGTATTTTGGCAATTGCTGTTTGGAACCGTAAAAAATAACCTCTGTTTTTGAATTGCTCATTTTCAATTTGAACCGAGTCATCCAGTCAATGACATATTTTTAACAATTTCCGACAGGTTGAAATACTGAGTCTTCATTTTGAGGATTGAATTTTGAATGTTAGTTTGTGATCGTCAGCGTAACCATATAGACCTGCTGGATATTTTTGAACAACCTTGTTCAGCGTAGAAATGTGCATGGTGAACATCACTGGACCGGCACAGGAGCCCTGGGGAACACCGTACTTTTTAGGGCTGTAACGAATCCAAAAAATTGGTTCGGATCCGAATCCGAATCCAAATAAGGTTTCTTGCATGTTTTCGGAACCGGATCCATCAAATAAGGGAAAATGAGAATTTTACTGTCCAAAAAACATATTTAACAAAAACATATAACAATACTCTTTTACCATTTTTTTTCTGTTTTTTTTCCCCCCCATTAAGAACCGGTAAAAGAAGTATGTTAATATTATACTGCAATAAAAAAATTATAATAAAATTGTATAGCAATGTCGAAATAAATTAAGACCTTAACACTTTATACATTGCTCGTTGACAAACCCAATTTACACAGTTCATAAAGTTTGAAGTTTGTTTTCACATATCAATATTGTCCGGGTCCAGGCAAACCATATGAGCACTGACAAGGTGTCCCCTGCTGTGGAGAGGTTTATCTAACTGGAAGCTAAAGTTCCCTGCATAACACGATACCTGGATGCTATCTGTGCCAGAAAGGGGTGTGTTCTGCTTATCTCTCCACTATTTGCAGGGTCCTTCTTTTTCTCTACTATGAAGACAATCCAGAGTCATACATTTCCCGCCTTGACATGTTCGCGAACATAGGTACTTTATACGATAAAAGCCGAATGATCTCGGATGAAATGCGTTTTTGACTGTGAAATGTCCAAAAATATCGACTGTTATACGTATCTTTTATCTTTTAAACAGAAACAGTCTGTATAAAAAAGAATCTTGTGAAAACAGCGCTAGGTAACATACAACTACGAAAATAAATATTCGGCACCGAAATTTCCAGGGGTGGAACCGTACCCGCGAGTCTGAAGTTGGATCCGATATCATCGGATATTTCGGGTACCCGTTACAGCCCTAGTACTTTTATGAATTCAGCTTTGACGAAGAGTTATTCACATCGCCTCGCATTGATCTGTCAGTCAGATAAGATTATATCCAGTTATTTTATCCAGTCTATCCAGTTAAGAGGAGTTCTTCAATTCCAAAATCATTTTGCAGGATTAAAATTGCCATTAGTACGTCAATAGTGTCGAAGGCGGCACTAAGGTCAATAATAATAACTAATGTTATTTGGTGCTGATCAATCGCATTCAGAAGGTCATGATGCATTTAAGCATAGCTGTCGCAACACTGTGATATTTGCGATAAGCACTTTGATAATATGGCAGAAAGCTATTCCTTTCAATGTAATCTTTGATCTGCTTAAATTAAACTTTTTCAAGAATGTTTGATAAAAATGATAGTTTAGAGACCGGTCGATAGTTCGATAGTTCGAGGGACAATCCCGGTTTCTTTAGCAATAGTTTTATAACCGCACTTTTCCATTCGTTGGGAATACACCTTCCACCAGGGATCAATTTATAATTTCTGCGATAGCTGGGCTAAAAAAGGCAAATTGTCTCTATACTGTCGGCATAATTTCTGATGCACATAATTGAAGTTAAGTCAAATACCATGGTCTTTACCTAGTATTTATGTCTACTGATCAGTTTTTGTTTGTCAAAATATTTCAAGTTTATAAAATAAGTTTACATATTAATATCAACGAGTAAATATTTGTTTAAACTACGTCGTAATATAAAACGAGATCAATGAACATGCTATTATATGAATATGCAAGACAGTGAAACAGTATTCCCTAAAGGAGAGCTAGATGCTATTAATTATATTCTGTTTCTTTATCTGCAAACTTGAATTCTCGACCGCTGCAATAACCGCTTGAGAGGTAACCACAGTTAACTCGACATAATCTTGCTGATTGAGGTAGAGCAACTCTTGTAGTTAACATGAACAGACGTGAGGAGTGGTTTAACGTAAGTTCCCTTATTAGTAAAGTGATGCTCTTATCTTCAGAAGTAAGTCATTCATTATATGAAAGATTTTATCCTGTATAATTGTAGTACTTCTTTTTCTAACACACCCGCATATAAAGATATTAATTTAAGTAATTGATAAAAAAGAAAAAGGAACACGCAATAAGAATAGAAACACACAAGCACAATTGTCTTTGTAATTTACTCAGAATGTAAAGAGAATTTTAAATAACACACAAGAAAGCAAAAAACACACGCGCATTCATTTTTGTCATTGATTCGGAATGTACGAATAACTTTAAGGAACACACAAGCAAAAAGAAACACACACGAATATTCGTCTTTAAAATTGATATCGAATGTACAGAGAATTTTTAGAAACACACAAGCAAAAAAAAACAACAAACAAGCACATTCGTCTGTGTTATTGACTGGGCATGTACAGTGAAGTTCAAACTATCTTATTATTGAAAACCATCTACTTCGCAACTTTTTTGCTAAATGTCGTAATGAAATATAATCATCATTGTATGTCGGCAGGTAAAGATTTTTTTGTTTCGATTCAAAACGTTTGAAATGAAACCATTTTTATATTTAATAGTGTTGTCTTGCAGATCACGTTTATGCGCTTTAGACATATTTCCGTTTCTGTGTATTTTTTTTTCTCACAAAACGTGTCACTCAGCCCGTAAAAAAGTGGTTTGTAAGGATAATAAAAGTTGACTGTGTCATACAAATATTTGTAGACAAATATGTTGACTCACTATCACGTGGTTGGTTATGGCGACAAGAACTGTATTTATTTGTTGTAATTATTCCTATAATATGTTGTATTTATTTTATTAAAAATAGAATCTAAAATCATGGATAAGCCTTGGTAAATCNACGGCATTAATTGGTATTGATCACATGTTATGTAATACAAAGACATGAGAAATAAAGTTGCTCGGGATATCTGATATAATATACCTTGTAAGGTGCCCACTGTGATAGCTATGTCCAGGTGTACACGTGTAACTCGCGATTGATCCGTGTGAAACACCACCTGTTACTGTTACGGCGTATTGTGACGTGTTCATCAATGGCATACAACCTGAACAAAATAATAACCTTGCCATAAAGTTCTTAACGTATTCTTGATCGGTCAAATACTGTACCGAATGAATCAATAAAAGAAAAGCATATATTTTATGTAAGACACACACCTTGGAAAGTCTACTCAATATAAAATGTGAACATATTACATACTCCATTGACATTTTAATGGCAAGAGATCGAAACGAATTAATTTAAAATTCGTTGGGTATCATATTTGGATTATTTACGAATAACGTATGGATACATGCCTTGGCAACTAGGTATATATGGTACCCATTCGGCCGACCCATTACACCTCACCAGGTTAGGTCCAACTAATTCGAAGCCAGACATACAGTTATAGGTTGCATTATGTCCAAATGTTGTTCCTGTTGATGCGACATTTCCGTTTTCAATGTTTTGCGCCGATCCACAATCAACCGGAGCGCAGTCGGAAAGAGACCCATTCCAATTGCCATTATCACCACACACGATCTTTGCATTGTCATTGGCCTTGTACCCCGTTACGCACGACGTCGTTGCAATGCTACCGTACTGAGTTCCAGACGAAAGATTGTATGATCCATTTTGCACATCGGCAGGTTGGCCGCACTCAATTATTTTACATTCAGGTTGTGTACCGATCCATTGTGAACTCGCATCGCATACCAGACTGGAAGTCTCATTTGATAGTTGGAACCCTGCTTGACACTGGAATGTCGCTGTGCTGCCATTTGTAGTTCCCTGTGACAAAGTGTAAGAGCCGTTCTTAATCGCTGTCGGTGGTCCACAATCAGCAACGCAATTTGGGGCAATGCCTGACCAGTTGTTATCGTACTGGCAAATCCTGGAAGAACAGTGATAGTGCTTAAAGTTTCAGAACATATATAGAAAAAGAGGTTTTGAAGTTAACCACAATTTCAAAAACAGGCATGTACACTTTACACTGACGGAAATACGCGTTGTTGATTAGCCACCACATGTAGTACAAATACATGAAAGGTATCGGTCAAGGGCACATCTGACTTTATATACCTTATAAGGTTCCCGCTTTGGTGACTATGCCCTGGTTTACACGTGTAATTCGCCGTTGGCCCTTGTGAAAAACCACCGGGTCTTATTGTTACAGCGTATTGTGATGTGTCCGTTAACGGCATACAATCTGAACAAGATAATCAATTTGCCATAAAGGTCTAAATTTATAACTGCCACCGGAAAAAATCGGAAACGAAATTTTACAAATGTAAGTACCTTTTTTTTTCCATTTAAGATATGCATATTTATATAAAGATAGCGACTTTTTTTTATGATCATTTATCGATGTAAAGGCTAATGAGAATCTCGTTTTATAGAACTATGGCTCTCTTAAATTAACCTATATATGTTATATGTAACATGTAGTATGCAATATTATGAATCTTCGTGATGTGCTGAACCTTAACAAAAAATTATTACAGACACCACCGTACCTCTGAAACAATAGCGCTGGTAAACAGTCAATGCGCCAATCTCGGCAGTTATTGTACTGCTAGCGGAAAGCTGGCAATGACCACTGCATCCGTACTTATAACACCTGTTTAAGGAATACACAAATGTGTAGCACAGGCTGTCGTTAAAACATTCCCGGAAACAATGGCCAAGCGAGGAAGCGGAGGTAGAAGAGTTGTACGTGGTCGCCCCTACTATCACATAGTTAGTGTACTCTTGTAAGGCGAACTCCAAACAAACTGAAACAATAACCACAGACGTGGTCAGCACGCTGACGTATGAGAACACCCTTGCGTTAATTTTTTGAACCGCATTTAAATTTATATAACTAAACCATCCGTGATAATAACTCTGATGTTTCCCACGTTACAAAAAATCTTGGTTATTGAATGTAAGCCAAATGTATTTAACATTTACTGACCATACTCTTATTCGGCCGAGTGTTTTTCGTGTTACATTTGTAGATAAACATATATCTGTGTTTTAATTATGACGTCATTTGGTGTCAATCTAAGAGCGGGTGTGTATTACGTCAAACCCGTATTAATATTTTTTTGAATGATGCGATATGCGGTTCTTCACGTGTATACATTTCTGTTTTTAGTTATTTTCAGAAATTTAATCGCGTATTGTTTGCAAATACTTTTTAATTTTTTATAAAATGCTTGAAGATTTTTATTTCTGTAAATAATAAAGGAGGTGCAATTGCCCAAGGGTTAGACTTTACCTACACAATCGAGCTATTTCCAATGGTTTCCAATACTTTGCATTGTCCTTTACAAGGTATTCATCCCAGTTGTATTCATTTTTGTAAGCTTTTTTTACGTATGTATCTTGTCTACTACAATTGTTTTGTGCCTAATTGTTTGGCAATTGTTCCTTGCTATGAGTAAATAAACACATGTTTTGAACATGTTTCTCTGTTGCTCGTGCGAACGAAGTTTCACTTTGAGTCTAATCGTTTCTAATGGGACAACCGTTCTTTATAAATAAAAGGTACTGTAGATATTTAGTATCATAAACAATTAATATAATGATTCACACAAACAAATAGTCTTTCAACCTCCTAAAATTAAATAAAATATAAACAATGACAAAGTTTGTATAGCATCTTTTAATGATTGTGTATACTTTGTCAAATGTTCAAAGCATGCACGTTTTGCGATGCGTACACATGTTTTTGATTAAATAAATATTGTTTTTATAAAACACTTAATAAAAAAGCATGAACGTGTTTTTGCCTTGGACACAGCATAGTTATTTTTTGCCTGTTTTGCGTGTAACGGTTTTCGGGGACTATGTCACGGAAGAATCAACTAACATATTTGTTAAAGTGCCATTATTACGATTGTACTTAAGGGAATTGACGTTGTTTATATAAGAGGATATAAAGTCAATATAAAAGGATATAAAGTCAGTACATTGTTTGCTTACGCATCATATGTTGGATAAAATAAGGTTCTTTGCTTTGAAAGCGTATGATTGAAACGGTCTGACTATAATTATAAGTTCATACAAAAATAGCTAAGTAACGAAAATTGAAGTCACACTTATATATACGAAAATTGAAGTCACACTTATATATATATATATATATATACCCAATATAACGCTTGTAAGTAAATTGGTCGTTTGGGGCCATTGTTTATTTAGTTTACATAAGCATTCTCTACACGGAGCCTTATACAACATTCACACTACTAATTAATTTTAATTGAATGCTCGTACCTAGACCTTCAAGAGCGTGAAAGTTAAATAATAGAAAAAATATTGAGTTCGGAATTCATTGAATCATTCGTATATTATATATGGTTTACGACTCCTAAAATTGGTGAACTTTGACATAATCATTTGTTTCGAGTTTCGTAATTTTAAAACTTTGTTTATCTAAGGTTTTTACATGTGGATAATCAAGAAATTTTAACATGTGGATATCAGTTTCATTAACCATTAAGACGCCAACTTAATTAACAATAAATGTTCAAAATCATAAACTGGAAGAACGTATTGTCCCTTTATCTTATAAATTACTTACATTGTTTAAGACACATACAATTGTGAATTGCAGTGCCTCCACAAGCCCGATGTGTTATTGCAATAATGATACATATTGTGAATTATCGCCTAAACTTAAGATAACAATGACTGTCAGTAGATTTTATAGTTTAAAACTCCGTTACTATGATCAAGTTCTGTCACTTGTTCAGCATGCATTTTGCGTTACACGATCGCATATTAAATATTACACACATGTTAAAGCCCCTTTAACACTTAAAATCAACGAATATTTCGTAAAATATTTCGTAAAATAAACTTAACCCATAAACAAATCAGTTTTACTTACAGCAATAGTCAAAATTTTAACGTTAGATATGGTCTGGTAACATAGATTTAACAAGATACACAATGCTCTTTTTTGTGGGACAATATATTCAACACATGTTCATGTACCATGTTAGTGTTCGTGTGTCGTATGAATAGATATAATTGCGGGAAATAAACATGAAATATATTGTGCCACAAAAAATAAAAAAGAACATTTTGTATCTCGTTAAATCTATGATATCAGATCACAGCTGACGTTGAAATTTTGGCTATTGCTAAACGGAACACTGATTGTTTATGGGTAAACTTTATGTTACGAAATATTTTACGAAATATTCGTTATTTTTGCGTGTTTATGGGGCTTTAAATATTCTACAAAAGTCAAAATTTAATGAGATCAAATAGAATACAATGTACCTGGATTCGATGTTAACCAGGCTTGCCATCGGCCGGTGGAATCAGATATAAACATTGTGTTGTATTGCTGATCTACAAACGCTTTGCATCCCCACGTAATAGACCAGTGCACTGTAGAATAATTACGAGCCCTGTAAAAACAATCGCTTTCTCCGTTATTAAATTCGTAGGTGGCAACAGAGTGGTCGCCTTTGCAATTGAAGCATCTCTGTATTCCAGTAAAGGCGTGGATTTGAGTGGGTAAACACACTGAAAATATATCATTTTATTAAATAATTAATTAGCTTGTTGGTGCATAAATGAACTGATTAAATTACTAATAAATGTTATCTACTGAATATCTGTGCATTTAGCTTCGTTTAAAAAAGGGAAATTCATATTCATCACATGATGTATCCACACATGTTAACATTAAGTATGTTATAGTTTTGTATTATAAAAATCACTGTAGAATAAATATTCACAACACAGTATAACGTTATACCAATAATGTAAAGAACGCTGATGACTGCTATCATCTCCATGTTTTCAGACACACCCCAATACCCAACCGCGGTGGATGGTGTCCTTCATAAGGCAGTGGCACGACCACGTGGGAGAGCTAAATATAGACGCTCCCACAAAGACAATACTATTTAAATTAGTCTCCAATATTAACTTATCAACGTGTTTAAATATCACGTGTTTAGCGGCTTGACTGATAAATGATCGGTGTATCGATTTATAATCGACTGACATTTGGTTGATATTTTCTGTGGGAGGGTTATATCAACAAACCAACATAAAAGAACTACGTCTTCATTAAAATCGAGTCTTTGTGCATTATAAGGGAACAATGGCGCTTGATTATCACGCAATAGACCTTTTCACTTAACTTATCCCCCGGTACGAACACATTTTGTGCCGTTGTGCTCCTGTGTGAAATAGGTATTCGCATATTGACAAAGTTATATTTTGAGACTATTTTAGTTTGAATCACAATGTACTCCATGGATTCAGGTAAGTGTGTACCTCGTTCACATTCGCAGTACAATACAAACATAATAGCGTATCAAATAGTAATATACATTGTAATTCATAACTACAAAACTGTTTATAAAGTACAAATTGCATTGCCACCCAATGTTAATGTTTGTATATATATTTTGTTTTAATTTATTTTAAGAACATTAATCACTTTAAATCCAATTTCCTTAAGGATTCTTTTAATATTTCAAACAGATGTTAACGTTTTAATGAGGAATATAATCGTTGAACACTTCAACAACTTTTAGAACCATCGCCTCTCATAACTCTTAGAGAATGGTTTGGTACAAATATATAATATGTTTCTGTTCAGAAAGTGTATTTGTTCTTTTTATAATCGAGAATTCTTTGGAGAAAACGTCTTTAAGAAACGATTGAATAAATATTTATACTTTTTATAAAGACTATTGCTTACGAAAACATATAATATAA
>VMBQ01000402.1:84078-133949 GCA_007657795.1 Dreissena rostriformis | reverse complement strand
TATATATATATATATATATATATATATACTAAAATAATATAAGTAAAATATTTACAATAGGTTACTTTTTAAAAATCTTGCTATATGCTGTGAAATACAAACACTTTATTTCTGCTGTAAAAGCTTTCCGCGTACACATTATTTTGGCAGTAACCTTTCTTGCAATAAATAAACAAATAAAAGCCTAAATAGCATTACAAATTTATATGGTATGTGATCATTCTTCAAACACTCTCATTTTTGTCAGTGAGAAATCACTTCCCTGCAATTTTACTTAACAAATTTACAAATAAAATACATGCGATAAAGTGTCATTTTTTATAAGTATTACACACGGAATGTTCTAGGTTTTCTTCTCTGAAATAAACAATAACTATACGCCATGTGATCATTCAATGGTTCCTTTATCGTACTATGTTAACATGAGTGATGTGGCCATATTTTGGGAAGAGCAATCGTCGGAAACTGTCAAATATCCGAATGGTCCCAAATCGCTTTCTCGAAATTTACTTCGGCGCGGTTGTTAACGAACGTGTTAACTTTATAATTTGAAGATACGCTCAGTACAAAAGATAAAAAATATGATAGTTGGTGAGGAGAAGCTGCATAACATTCCCGCCTTTACATTCTTATTTAAATTAAATTTGAACGTAGATGGTGTGGTATGCCCACATACGTAAACTATTTTTGACACACTTACATGGACGGTATATCATCAAAAATAAATATATAAATTATGTTTTTATTTTTACTTTTTGCTTTTATTCTTTTATTCCCCTTGTGACTATTTTTTCTGTGTCACTTTTTTCGGAAACCACAATTATTTCTGTCATAGAAAGTCGCATTAACATTGATATTAACTTATGGAGTACCTTAATTTTAGCAGATTCTAAATAACTTTAATACGGAAGTTGGTGTTATGTTTTGTTTAAATTCTTTCTAATAACATGGTTAACTTATACTGTTAATGATACTTCCACATGGAGGATTTCTCAAAGTGTGTGGCGGTTGGAGTGCCTCTTTGACCCTGAGAACTATGCCAGCGGAAGTGTAAACTCTTGACAGGGCTTCCTTAGCTGGACATGTTACCGGGAAGAGGGCAGACGAATATAAGCCACCTCTCCTCAAGGCTAAAATGTATGAGAATGATCACTTGGACAGAAAACCTAAGGGCGGGAGACGCTCTAGAGCTTGGCCGGCACGGCTCTTACGACCTGAAATTGTCGGGAAGAAACCCGCTGCTGAAGACGGGTGCACTGGGCTAAAGTGCGCACAACATCTGTGCAACGATTTTCTCTCGATGATAATGATCGACAAGTAAAAGACGAAGACGAAGAGAATGCCAATAATTATAAATAAACCTTAACATCGGCTATGACTATAAAAAGGTACGACCTAACATCGTTGATAAAATCATACATGTGTGTAAATATAAAATATGAATAGATAAATTCCCCATACGTTAAGTCGTTTTACAATTACACTTAATATCGTTTTGTTTTACAAGATATCTGCGACAAGACAGTTTAGCAAAATACGTATGTCTGCTAAATGGGCCTGCATAGAAGACAATTGCATAAACATGTTCATATTACATTTATTTCATATACAATCATCATGATCATGGTTTCATGGCTGTATTTCATATTTACTCATCATGATTGCATAGCTGTATTGCATATACAATCATCATGATAGCATGACTATATGGAATAGATGCAATATATAGTACATCGATTAAATGAATGGTCCCAACACACATAGCAGACCTAAAACACATCAATACCAGAAGTGAATATTTTTTTTAAAGCATAATGGTACATAAGTTATACTATTATTATCTAACTTAATTGTGAAGTTATATTGGTATAAAACCAAGTTTATGCACACATAAAGTTTTTTTAATGTCATTGTGATAATTTTTCTTGTTTAGTATAAGTTCTTCTCAATACCTTTGTTAACATGCTAAATTAGTGCTGTGTAACCTTACACGCTTAGGCATGAGATCTGCTAATCCAATCAGAATGCTTCAAATCCTTTCCAGCAAAATTTTCGGCAGTGCATTTGCATCGCTAAGCTTTCGCTGCAAAACCACTATTTTCTATTACTCTGGATTATATTACAACGTGAAGCATTATGCTTTACTTCTAAGACTTCTTTAGTTATAAGTAATTCGTTTCATTTCCTCGGTGGCGACCTTGTTCTACAGTGGATTTTAAGATCATAATTCATGCACTTGGGGGCCGTTTCATAAACGATTGTACGACAATTTTAACTTACTAGAGAATTTCGTAATCTTAATAAGTAGACGAACTAGTTCGCCATGCTCGTCAAATATATACGGCGCTTGAGATGCCGATACAATGAATTAAGTACTGAAAATTTGTTATCATATGATATGGCCTTTAGCAAATATGTATCTTCGAAAAATGTATCGTATCGTAAATGTGTACTATAATGTTTATTGAAACGGTTCCATGGTTTTTTGGGAAACAAAGAAACTCGGTTCTCAAACATTTGAGTGACGTCATCGCGTCATCAAACATGTCTGCGCCCAGTACTCTAAACTTACAGCTGTTCGCCGTCGACACACTACACGATCGGTTAACCGTTATTTCTGTCTTCGAACCTAAAATTGTTGTGCTGATTATTGGCACCGACGTCATTTATGACTCGTCGTGTTCAATTATTCATGTGGCGAAAACCATTGAATACCTGGTTTGAACACTCTTATTTGAATTCAATGTGCGTTGTGTCATTGTATTACAATGTTTACATCGTAGCACACCCCAAGTCTCTTCAAAATACCCACTTGACATGATGTGGTTCAATAACAGGGTAGACAGTCTTAATTTCCTACTTTCTGAACGTATGAAATTGGTGTCAGACAGCCGTGGATGCCTGTAGCGTTTACAAGGGTTTTGGGCCATTTCTTCCAAAGAAAGAAACTTTGCAACAGACGGATGCCACCTATCCAGCCGGGGACAACACCAGGTGTATTGAAACTTCAGAGGAGCAGTGGTCACCGCCACGAAACGCATCCCAAGCAGCTGAGCTCAGAACTTACAGATATGTATTACTTTTCAATGTTTAAAGAGCTTAAGCTAGCTCTCTGCGTGATTGAGTCACCAGGTTCAGGTTTATTATACTATAATAAATGACTTCGTTGGCAGCATCATGCCACATACACACTAGTTATTTGCCAGCCAGTCCTACTATTTTATAGAGCCCTGATTTATATTATCAAACTATCGGTTTACTTTTGCTCGATTTATCTCACTGGCCTCTTGCTTATTGTTTTATCAAGGCATGATTTAGTTACCAGCTTCATGCCTTATATTTAAGTGTGATTTAGTTACCAGCATTACGCTTTTGACATTGTATAATTGTCCCCTACCGGTTTCACCGGAGGGGACTTATGGTTTGCGCTCTGTGTGTGTGTCAGTCAGTCAGTCAGTCAGTCAGTCAGTAAGTCAGTCAGTCAGTCAGTCAGTCAGTCAGTCAGTCAGCCAGTCAGTCTGTCTGTCTGTCTGTCTGTCTGTCAGTCCGTCACACTTTTCCTGATCCTGCGATAACTTTAAAAGTTCTTCATTTTTTTTAATGACACTTGAAACATGGATAGAAGGCAATATGTACATTATGCACGTCATTTCATTTTGTTCCTACGTCAAATTTTTTTTTGTTGCTATGGCAACAAATATATATACAAAATAAAAAAAATCTGACAATGGTGGGGACATCATTGCTTGGCAATAGTCTTGTTTTTTTCAATACATTATTCGGTTGTCAGCCGCTTGCTCTATAATTATATGTATTTTACACGAATGTAAGGGAAATAACTGGAGCAGTTCTTGTAATTTGAAACTATCAGATTTATTTCCCTTGTCGACAATGTAGCAACCAGCCTCATGCTTATTATTATTTATTTTCTTATCTAGGCATGGTATACTTGCCAGCCTAATGCCATATCTTTATGCGTGATTTAGTAACTAGCCTCACGCGTACTAATATTATTATATTTCTTCATGAATCTTTTTTGTCACCCTTAAGCCATTTATCTTTGCGTGACTATCAGTAAGTGTTATTGCTTTTCATTTTGTGCAAGGATTCCTGTCACATTTGTGTCCTAATTAATTAGTGAATTTATTTCAGAGTTCACACTTAACTTTGCAACAATGTTCATGACGGTGTGATTTGGTCTACTCTTTACACTATAATTTTGTACCTATTTTTTACAATTAATGTCGGCGTGCTTAGTTTCATAGCTCACGCTTACTTTACATCAAAGTTTAGCTTCGCTGGCTATGATTGTGTGATCTAGTTTACACATTACACGAAAATTATAAATACATGGTTTAGTCTTATATTCCATGCAGGCGTACTTAGCTTCATAGCTCACGCTTAACTTTATATCATAGATTAGCTTGACCAGCTTTGTTGGCTATGATTGTGTGACTTAGATAACACATCACATGTAAAATTACAATTACTTGGTTTAGTCTTATATTCCATGTAGGCGTGCTTAGCTTCATAATTCACGCTTAACTTTATATCATAGATTAGCTTGACCAGCTTTGCTGGCTATGATTGTATGATTTAGTTTTCACATCACACGAAATTACAATTACATGGTTAAGTCTTATATTCCATGTATTTCCAGGATTTCTGGTTAGGGGAGGGGGCGGGATATTAAAAGATTTGCTAGGCGTCCTGGTGGGTGCTAGGGGGTCTAGGGGGGCGAAGCCCCCCTTTAAGCTCCACGATTTTAGTGATTTTGAAGGCATTGACAACCACTTCACGAGCATGTCACGCCTTATGTAATTTCATCAAAGTACCTTCTTATAATGCCAAAAAAGTGAGAATCAATGTGCAAAAAGATGGATACATAAGAATCGCAAAGTTAGACTTGAAAAAACGGGAGACAGAGAGTCTAAAGTTATAACATTTAGCGATTGTCTGTAATAAGTGGGAAATGTTGTGTACGAAAAAGAAGAAAATGAGTCTAAATAGGTGATTTAGATCTAGTATAGTGTGAAACATCAAATGAATTGACTTTACTTTGGCGATTTTAGGTCCTGTATCCGCCTATGGTGTAGGCGTGTTTAGCTTCATAGTTCACGCTTAACTTTATATCATAGATTAGCTTGACCAGCTTTGCAGGCTATGATTGTGTGACTTAGTTTACACATCACATATAAGATTACAATTACATGGTTTAGTCGTATATTCCATGTTTGCGTGCTTAGCTTCATAGCTCACGCTTAACTTTATATCATAGATTAGCTTGATCAGCTTATATGGCTATGATTGTGTGACTTAGATTACACATCAAATGAAAATTACAAACACATGGTTTTGTGTTATCTTCCACGTAGGCGTGCTAAGTTTCTTAGCTCACGCTTAACTGTCATGGTTTAGCTTGTTGGTCATGTAGGTGTGATTTAGTTAATACATCAGTCGGAACATGGATATACATGTTTTATTTTATATTCCAACATGCAAGGTATGTTGTGCAGAGTTTACGCTTTTATGTTTGAGTCTTACATGCCACTGTCGAATTCAGTTTTTACAAGCACCCTGAATATCACACACACATACATTTGTACAATATCGCTTTCTCACTTTAAACGTTTGTTCTTTTTTTTTTACTGCATTTATTTCTGAACACGATGTTGCTCCTGGATTAGTTAATTAAATTGGAACACTTATCTTCAAGTGGCTTAATAAACAGATTGGTGTTCATGAATGATCGGGAGACATATTTCATTTTCCCATGTTTTGATAATGAATGAAGCGACCTGATATTTGATTTTTACTATCATTGTTGTTTGATTCAGAAAATACATAAATTGAAATGCCTCATTCATTTGTGGTACAATAATATTTTTTAGTATACAATAATTAAAAAACATACGTGAGAAAACCAATGACCTTACGCATGTAACATGTATCATGTAATAATCACAATAGCGAGCTTAAGTTTCATGTAACCATCACAATGCCGGGAAAACGAGTCATGTAACTATCAAAATGGCACATTAAACAGTAAAATAAAAAAGTACCCTAGTATTTTGATAGTTACATAACTCGTTTTCCCGGCATTGTGATGGTTACATGAAACTTAAGCTCGCTATTGTGATTGTTACATGAATCTTTACCCCGTATGTGTGATGGTTACACTAATCTTTAACCTGGTTTTTGTAGGAAAGCCTTAACTACGGCTCCTTTAATATTGTTTGCTTGCCTCTTGTTACTTGAATAACCGTTAAGTGTTTTAGTTAGTCAATAACATAATTATGTGTTAACTACGTCAAAAGGATATTTAGATGTATGTTGTTCCTGTGTATTGCTACGGCAGTCTTCATATACAGACTGCACATATTTGTAACGATATGTCAAGCTTCATGTTTCTTTGCCGATGAAGGGTTTCACAAGCCCCTCGCGGTTTCACAGAATAGGTTTACCCCCAAGTCCGTTATGTCTGTCTGTCTCTCCGTCCGCAAACCTGACCCTGTGATTTCCTCAAAAATATCTGAAAATGCTGGTATGAAACGTTGTATACAGTAATTGATCTTTCTTCAGGGAATAAATAAATAATTACCCATTACCCACCACTGGCTGATTGTATAACTTCTCAATTAACCGTTTATTTAGAAAACGTTGTCGAAGCAGTATGTTCTCATATTCTAAATCTCAAGCCGGAGAATTTAGGCGCCTGGAATATACTGCACATGCTCCCAAAACGACACATTTCAAGGGACGCAATCCTGCTTAACGCACATTAATACAGTTCTTCCTTCTTACCAACCTTACCCTTCCCCTTTAAATGCACAAAAAAGGTTTAGTTAACAGACAGTGATAGCAGCATTGACATTTGGCAATTAATAGTGTTTCACCACAAATTAGAATATAAAGTTTGACCATCTTATTTAGTCATATACATTTTCGTTGTTTCCAAAGAATAACGAAGTGGATTCTGAAATGCAGAATAGGAGATTTTCCAATGTCGCTATGCTGAACACACGCTCTCGTTGTAGCAATGAATGAATTGTACCACAAAAAATGAAAACGAGCATTTTGTATCTTGTTAAATCTATGTTACCAGACCACATCTAGCGTTCAAATTTTGGCTATTGCTAAAAGGAACACTGATTGTTTATGGGTTAAATTTATTTTACGAAATATTTTTCGAAATATTCGTTGATTTTGAGTGGTAATGGGGCTTTAATGACAGTTAAATCAAATTCAACTGTTTAATTATATCAATATAACATAAGTTTAGAGGCTTTCAGTTCTCTGTATTTCATTTCCTCAAGATACATTGATTTGAAGCGTATGAATATCCTTCTATAAGCGATGTTGAAATTGAACACGCGCTGTCATCAAACATTACTGTTTTAATGCAACTTACATAATTTTGAATGTAGTGACATACAATGCGGACCCAAAGCAAGACATTGATGTCTTGAAGATTCGGTTTTTTTGTCATATGATCATTAAATAAAGTGGATTGTAGCATTTGGTGGAATATTTTCGCAGATACTATTTGATGTAAGAGTACAAAGAAACTGGCGAATAGAACAAGAAAAGTTTAATGCTGATCTCATATCGACACGATTAAACCCGCAACTTAAAAATCGTGGCGGACTTGAACCAAAAGTTAATACATGGATTAGGGAGTCAGACAACACGAGGCATATGTACCTTTTTAAAACTTAATTGACTACTTTCACATTTGTATCATTTTAAAATAGTATCTTTCTTGATTTAGTGAAATGAATTCACAACAAAAAAAAAACAAACTTGTGTTTTTTTGTTTACTTCAGTTTCGTTACTTCATTTGATGAGATAACATTGGTTGGCGTCTATAATCAAACACTTCATCGTTTTATAGTGGAGATTTTTTTTATTTTAAATTGATTAAAACATTACCCTAATAGTTCAATTAAAGCTCTTTACTGATAAAAACATTGAAAAGTTAACTATACCGTATAGTTAATTTGCAGAAGGTCATGTAAGCTAGAGTAATATATGAATGGATAGTTGTATAAATGTTCATAAATGTACAGAAAAAAGCGAACACACCAGCATTGG
This sequence comes from Dreissena rostriformis, assembly GCA_007657795.1. NCBI lineage: Eukaryota > Metazoa > Mollusca > Bivalvia > Myida > Dreissenidae > Dreissena > Dreissena rostriformis. The sequence continues at coordinate 125,855 of VMBQ01000402.1, read as the reverse complement.
CTGAATGTAAGAACGTTTTAGACCACACAAATTAGACTAGTCTTTTATGTTGTTTCTGTTCTAAAACCAAATTCGAAATTTACATAAAATGCCTTTGCTTTATTAAATTGAGCGTTGTTTTAGTTTAAACCTATTTATTTAAGCTCGATTGCAAAGAAAGCCTAGGGCTTATTTGAAACGCTCTCGAGTCCGTTTCTTGTGACTAGAACCAGTACTTGGTGTCTATAGGGGAAATCTAAAAAGGATCCCACGGTGGGGATCGAACCCATGACCTCCCGGTCTCTAGGCGGACACCATATTCATTACTCCACGGCGACCTGTTACATTGAACATTGTTTTAAATGCAACTGTAATTTTCAAAATATGTTTATCCAACTATTCCTTTTGAATTTAAAGTTTAATCCATCATCATATATTTATATTAAACAAAAACAAAACAAAAAGTACTATGCATGAAATAAACTAATAAAAGCATGGAAAACCAGAGGTAAAGCCGAACGTTTTACCAATCATAATGTATGCAATTGACGGGGAACACTCATGTTGGACCACCGTTATTCATGTCAATATCTTTCGATGTGTTCGTATCATTGACAGGCTAATTTAATGTACACATAATTAATTTACAGAAATATTTATTCTAGAAATATATACTAATTGCCCAACACCTATGTCTGTCTCGTCTCTTATTAGTGAACAGACGCGTTCAATTTATTCTCTGTACTTGATAAAAAGGCAAATTGTCAATTGTGAATTCTACTTAGTAGTTTCTTCCTTGCCAAATGAAATGAGCTACATGAAGAAGATCTTAAGTTTAAACGCATCCATCGTAAACAATCAATGTCAGTATCAAGAGAAATATCTAATTTCAAATCAAACCTCCTGCCTCTTATTCATCACGTTATTTCAAAACACGATTTTACTCTTGGATAAGTAACTGAGCATTTAAAAATTTAAAACCGCCGTTTGCAAAAAGGTTATTAAATGGATTTTGATAGATAATATTGAAAAATATTAAAACAATATGAAATAAATCACGACATTTCTTTTTTGCTGGCTAATTCATGTAGCGATTTATCAATTGCAATGCCTCATTTGTAGCAAAGAAACATTTTTGTGTCAGGAAACTTGAACAAATAAGGTNGTGACTTAGTTTACATATCACACGTAAAATTACAATTACATGGTTTAGTCTTATATTCCATGTAGGCGTGCTTAGCTTCATAGCTCACGCTTAACTTTATATCATAGATTAGCTTGACCAGCTTTGCTGGCTATGATTGTGTAACTTAGTTTACATATCACACGTAACATTACAATTACATGGTTTAGTCTTATATTCCATGTAGGCGTGCTAAGCTTCATAGCTCACGCTTAACTTTATATCATAGATTAGCTTGACCAGCTTCCCTGGCTTTGATTGTGTTACTTAGTTTACATATCACACGTTAAATTACAATTACATGGTTTAGTCTTATATTCCATGTAGGCGTGCTTAGCTTCATAGCTCACGCTTAACTGTATATCGTAGATTAGCTTGACCAGCTTTTCTGGCTATGATTGTGTGATTTAGATTACACATCACACGTAAAATTACAATTACATGGTTTAGACTTATATCCCATGTAGGCGTGCTTAGCTTCATAGTTCACGCTTAACTTTATATCATAGATTAGCCTGACCAGCTTTGCTGGCTATGAATGTGTGACTTAGATAACACATCACATGAAAATTACAAACACATGGTTTAGTCTTATATTCCACGTAGGCGTGCTAAGTTTCTTAGCTCACGCTTAACTATCATGGTTTAGCTTGTTGGCCATTGAGGTGTGATATAGTTAATACATCAGACGGAACATGGATATACATGGTTTATTTTATATGCCAACATGCAATGTATGTTGTGCAGAGTTTACGGTTTTATGTTTGAGTCGTACATGCCACTGTCGAATTCAATTTTAACCAGCACCCTCAATATCACACACACATACAAGTGTACACTATCGCTTTCTCAATTAAAACGTGTGTTCTTTTCTTTTTACTGCATTTATTTCTGAACACGATGTTGCTACTTGCATAGTTAATTAAATTGGAACACTTATTTTCAAGTGGCTTAATAAACAGACTTGTGTTCATGAATGATCGGGAGACATATTTCATTTTCCCATGTTTTGATAATGAATGAAGCAACTCGATATTTGATTTTTACTATCATTGTTGTTTGATTCAGAAAAAAACATACATTGAAATGCCTCATTCATTTGTAGTACAATATTTTTTTTTAGTATACAATACTTAAAAAATACGTGAGAAGACCAATGACCTTACGCATGTAACATGTATCATGTAACAATCACAATAGCGAGCTTAAGTTTCATGTAACCATCACAATGCCGGGAAAACGAGTCCTGTAACTATCAAAATACTATGGTCTTTTTTCATTTTACTGTTTAATGTGACATTTTGATATTACATGACTCGTTTTCCATGCATTGTGCTGATTACATGAAACTTAAGCTCGCTATTGTGAATGTGACATGAATCTTTACCCCCGTATGTGTGATCGTTACACTAATCTTTAACCTGGTTTTTGTAAGAAAGCCTTAACTACGGCTCCTATAATATTGTTTGCTTGCCTCTTGTTACTTTTATTACCGTTAAGCATTTTAGTTAGTCGATTACATATTAATGTGTAAACTACGTCAAAAGGCTATTTAGATTTATGTTGTTCCTGTGTATTGTTACGGCAGTCTTCATTTACACCCTTCACATGTTTGTAACGATATGTCAAGCTTCATGTTTCTTTGCCGGTGAAGGGTTTCACAAGCCCCTCGCGGTTTCACAGAAAAGGTGTATCCCCAAGTCCATTATGTCTGTCTGTCTCTCCGTCCGCAAACCTGATCCTGTGATTTCCTCAAAAACATCTGAAAATGCTGGCATGAAACGTTGTATACAGTAATGAATCTTTCTTCAGGGAATAAATAAATAATTACCCATTACGCACCACTGGCTGATTGTATAACTTCTCAATTAACCGTTTATTTAGAAAACGTTGTCGAAGCAGTATGTCTTCATATTCTAAATCTCAAGTCGGAGAATTTAGGCGCCTGTAATATTCTGCACATGCTTCCAAAACGACACATTTCAAGGGACGCAATCCTGCTTTACGCACATTAATACAGTACTTCCTTCTTACCACCCTTACTCTTCCTCTTTTAATGCACAAAAAAAAGGTTTAGTTAACAGACAGGGATAGCAGCATTGACATCTGACAATTAATAGTGTTTCACCACAAATTAGAAAATAAAGTTTGACCATCTTATGTATACATATGCATTTTCGTTGTTTCCAGAGAATAACGAAGTGGATTCTGAAATGCAGAATAGGAGATTTTCCAATGTCGCTATGCTGAACAAACGCACACGTAGCAATGAATGAAAATAAGCATTTTGTTAAATTATGTCTGAAATTCAAAATATTGTGCAAAAAATCAATACACTTTACGCTTATTATTAAAGCCCAATTAACACTCAAAAGTTTAATGCCAGATGTGATCTGGCAACATAGATTTAACAAGATACACAATGCTCGTTTTTTTGTGGCACAATATATTCCATTTTAATTGCCCGCAACTATAAATAATCATACGACACAGGAACACTAAAATAGTACATGAACATGTGTTGAATATTTAGTACCACACAAAATAAAAACGAGCATTTTGTATTTTGTTAAATCTATGTTACCAGACCACATCTAGCGTTCAAATTTTGGCTATTGCTATCAGGAACACTGATTGTTTAAGGGTAAACTTTATTTTACGATTTTTTTTTATGAAATATTCGTTGTTTTTGAGTGGTAATGGGACGTTAATGACAGTTTAATCAAATTTAACTGTTTAATTATACCAATATAACATAAGTTTAGAGGCTTTCAGTTCTCTTTATTTCATGTCCTCAAGATACATTGATTCGAAGCGTATGAATAACCTTCTATAAGCGATGTTGAAATTAAACACGCGCTGTCATCAAACATTACTGTTTTAATGCAACTTACATAATTTTGAATGTAGTGACATACAATGCGGACCCAAAGCAAGACATTGATGTCTTGAGGACGCGGCTTTTTTGTCATATGATCATTTACTAAAGTGGATTGTGGCATTCGGTGGAATATTTTCGCAGATACTATTTGATGCTAGAGTACAAAGAAACTGGCGAATAGAACAAGAAAAGTATAATGCTGATCTCATATCGCGCCACACGATTAAACCCGCAACTTAAAAATCGTGGCGGACTTGAACAAAAAGTTAATACATGGATTGGGGAGTCGGACAACACGAGGAATATGTACCTTTTTTAAAACTAAACTGACTACTTTCACATTTGTATCATTTTAAAATAGTATCTTTCTTGATTTAGTGAAATGAATTCACAACAACAAAAAAACAAACTTGTGTTTTTTTGTTTACTTCAGTTTCGTTACTTCATTTGATGAGATAACATTGGTTGGCGTCTATAATCAAACACTTCATCGTTTTATAGTGGAGATTTTTTTTATTTTAAATTGATTAAAACATTACCCTAATAGTTCAATTAAAGCTCTTTACTGATAAAAACATTGAAAAGTTAACTATACCGTATAGTTAATTTGCAGAAGGTCATGTAAGCTAGAGTAATATATGAATGGATAGTTGTATAAATGTTCATAAATGTACAGAAAAAAGCGAACACACCAGCATTGGCTGAATGTAAGAACGTTTTAGACCACACAAATTAGACTAGTCTTTTATGTTGTTTCTGTTCTAAAACCAAATTCGAAATTTACATAAAATGCCTTTGCTTTATTAAATTGAGCGTTGTTTTAGTTTAAACCTATTTATTTAAGCTCGATTGCAAAGAAAGCCTAGGGCTTATTTGAAACGCTCTCGAGTCCGTTTCTTGTGACTAGAACCAGTACTTGGTGTCTATAGGGGAAATCTAAAAAGGATCCCACGGTGGGGATCGAACCCATGACCTCCCGGTCTCTAGGCGGACACCATATTCATTACTCCACGGCGACCTGTTACATTGAACATTGTTTTAAATGCAACTGTAATTTTCAAAATATGTTTATCCAACTATTCCTTTTGAATTTAAAGTTTAATCCATCATCATATATTTATATTAAACAAAAACAAAACAAAAAGTACTATGCATGAAATAAACTAATAAAAGCATGGAAAACCAGAGGTAAAGCCGAACGTTTTACCAATCATAATGTATGCAATTGACGGGGAACACTCATGTTGGACCACCGTTATTCATGTCAATATCTTTCGATGTGTTCGTATCATTGACAGGCTAATTTAATGTACACATAATTAATTTACAGAAATATTTATTCTAGAAATATATACTAATTGCCCAACACCTATGTCTGTCTCGTCTCTTATTAGTGAACAGACGCGTTCAATTTATTCTCTGTACTTGATAAAAAGGCAAATTGTCAATTGTGAATTCTACTTAGTAGTTTCTTCCTTGCCAAATGAAATGAGCTACATGAAGAAGATCTTAAGTTTAAACGCATCCATCGTAAACAATCAATGTCAGTATCAAGAGAAATATCTAATTTCAAATCAAACCTCCTGCCTCTTATTCATCACGTTATTTCAAAACACGATTTTACTCTTGGATAAGTAACTGAGCATTTAAAAATTTAAAACCGCCGTTTGCAAAAAGGTTATTAAATGGATTTTGATAGATAATATTGAAAAATATTAAAACAATATGAAATAAATCACGACATTTCTTTTTTGCTGGCTAATTCATGTAGCGATTTATCAATTGCAATGCCTCATTTGTAGCAAAGAAACATTTTTGTGTCAGGAAACTTGAACAAATAAGGTTATCGTGTTGTGTTACTTTATTATACCAATGAAAGCTCTTATCCGAGATTGACAATTATGTTAGCATTGATACAGATAACCATTACATTTTCTCCATTCAACAGTTCAAATCGTTATAGACTGTTGTTGTATTGTAGTGGTAAGGTTCAATCCGTAACATTGTGTTGCTTTCTTGGAAAAAAGGACATTGTCACCATTTTGTGTCCTCAAAAAATGTCTTCCTGGTTTTCCAAACAAGTTAAATGTATGGGTATACATTTCATAAGTACATGTAGGCGACAGTGTTGCATGTGTTAAGACAATCGATAATCTAATGTTATAATTGTATGTAGCCAATTTTAGATTTTATGTCAATATGTTTTTTTGCAAACTTATCTTTTTTTCTTCCGGTAAACGAGAAATGACCTTAAATTGTTATTTCGAATCAGTTATATTATTTTACCGCGTAAGTAACATTGCTTTTATTATAAATATATGAATTGATTCTATTTGCTGTGTTATTCTATACATTTCAATGGAATACTTTAACCAATGGTTATTTTCCGTAAATTTTGGAACAAAATATTTCTCGTTTCCCTGAAAATGACATTTTAATTCGAAAGCGACCTTAACATATTCGGTTTCCAAAGAATTCTAGGCTTATTTCATTCGTGTAGTGTGCGAACCAGCTGAACCAGTTAAGAACCAGCTGCTCTGTAAGCTCATTTGATAGAGGTTCATTTGGTTCTGCTGACAGAAGAGGGTTCGAGCTTTGATATTCATGAACTGTTCATCTTGGGTTTACTTTTCTTTGCTTCACATTAATTAAAGGGACTGTAAACCACGAATGACAAAAAAAGAAAAGTTCTAAAATACCGTATTTGTTTACAATTATTAGTTTATATTGATTAAAATATCACGACTGGTATATAACATTACTTAAAAACAGTTGTTTTCTTATTTTTACTTTTTTTTGTATTAATTTATTTTTACTGGGTATTCATACCAGGTAACTTACAGTTAACTATACATAACGCAAGTAGATTGATCATCATCGTCACGTGGTAAACCCAGGCATGCAAATTGTGCATGCGTAGTGAATTGTATATATGTTGTATATAAAATGATCAATCTACTTGCGTTATTTATAGTGTGTATATCGTTATGTCACCTATTTATTACCGAATATACTGAAAATATGAACTTTATTTTAAGTAATGTACTATAACAGTCGTGATATTTTAATCAATATAAACTAATCATCGTAAACAAATCCGGTATTTTAGAACTTTTCTTTTTTCGTCATTCGTGGTTTACAGTCCCTTTAAAGTGTACATGTCTGAAACAAAATTTCCATCTACTATTTACTTCTCAACAATAACTGTCTACTATGTGCAAGTAGCATTTCAGTTTTATTGATATATTACAATTCCTTTTCAATGTATCACTTTTTTGCTGTCATATAGTATTCACATTTTACATTTGTACCCCAATTCAAATAAAATGTTGTTCATGATTACCACACGACCGATAAGAATAGTCTCGAAAACACATTTTTTTGAACTGGCGCAACATTTGACAAGGTTTTGCATCCAAGCCATTATTACCACGCTCCACTCCTTACCGTTTTAACACAAAAATTGAGCGGTTATGTTTGGCTACGGCTTCAATTTGGTGCGGCCATAGACATAACATTTCAGATCAGCAACAAATACGAGTTAAAATGTCGATATCGACGCAGTGCTCATAATTACTTTGTAGTTTTGACTACCATTGAAGTAAAACACAACAGTTGACTTATGGTACCATTACCGGATAATTACTGTAAATTGTATTTAACTATTCTCTTTCATATTCATGTTCTGGCTTTAGATTGAGAAAATGGAATGGTAGCAATAAATTCACTATACACTATACACTAACTTAACGTTGTGACGAGAAATAAGTAAATGCCTTTTCAGTGGTAAAAAAAAAACAACAGGAAACAAAACATTGCTATTTGGGAAATTCCTTACGTAGATCTCGTCAGCGCATGCCCGCCATATAATACTTTAATCGCTCTGTTGAAAAGTAGCAGTGTCTTCGATAAATTGCATGTGTTTTCTTTCATATGTCCGATTCTTGTTATATCATTTTGCTGCAAAACACGCTCGTCTAGGAGCCATGAAGAATGTTTATATGTCACAAGGAACTGTAATATTTCAAATATCAAGTGTCGATGAGAATAGGTTTAAAATGAGCTCAACGTAATTTCATCTAAAATGTACTGTATATTCAATATAAGATTAATTACCTTATTGGTTACATAATGCGAACCAAAATCAAATTAACAAACCTCCACATAATAAACCCATTTATGCATAGTGGACTCTCCCATCCTTCTAAATTGGATCAATTTATTTCCAAGATTAGGAATGTCTAGTATATTCAATTCTATATTCAGAATATTTCTCACAGAAATTTCTTTAAGCAAACTGCGCAGACCATAATGAGACGCCGCATCATGCCAAGGCCTTTTTTTCTAGACGCTAGGCATAAATGGGTTAAAATTTGCATATACAGGCAAAAAATGTCGATACAATGCGATTTCAAACGAGGTTTAAATTGTCTAGTTTTTAAAGGTATTTGTAATTAAAAACGTATTTAAATACATTAAGAAACCATTTGACATTTTGGACTTAACATCAACGTATATATAATATCTTCTTAACGAAAACTTGATAACTTTTGTTCCAAATATATTTCCCAGAATTGTCTATAATATTGTCATTGTGATGGTCATTAGAGTCTCATGGTACCACACGTAGCATGACGCGCAATGCCAAGACAGCAAATTTTAAGCCTTATGTCAATCAAACACCCGTGACAATGAATTATTATAGACAATTCTGGGAAATATATTCGGAACAAAATTTATCAAGTTTTCGTTTGGAAGTAATTATATATACGTTGATGTAAAGTCCAAAATGTCAAACGGTTTCTTAATGTGTTTTAATATGTTTTTAATTACAAATACCTTTAAAAACACGACAATTTAAACCTCGCTTGAAATCGCATTGTATCGACATTGTTTGCCAGTATACGCAAGTTTGAATTAGGTGGATGTTTGCTTATTTGACTTTGGTTCGCATTCTGTAACTAATGAGGTAATAAATCTTATATTAAATATTCAGTACATTTTAGATGAAATTACGTTGAGCTCATTTTAAACCCTTTCTCATCGACACTTGATATTTGAAATATTACAGTTCCTTGTTACATATCAACATTCTTCATGGCGTCTAACCGAACGTGTATTGCAAACAAAGGCTATAACAAGAATCGAACACACGAAAGAAAACACATTCAATTTGTCGAAGACACTGCTACTTTTCAAACTTAAGTAATATAAGACTGACATCCGCTACTTCAGGAAGTTCCCAAATAGTAATGTAACATATAAAAGAACAGATTTTGAATGATGTTTTTATGGAGAAAGTTGATAACAATAGTGAGTGCGTTTGCAAGAATAAACATAGAAGCATAAGATTTAGCCATACATTAATCGAAATGTATTAGTCGTAATTTATCGCAATAACTAGAGGCCATTGTGTTTCATGAAGAACGACTTCGATTAATAATGGACACATACAAATACGGTTGACTTCTTATTTAAGTGCAGATCCTGAACTCACTTTGTAGAAAACATGTAATTATGCTTCCTCTGTTTTTATTTAGAGCTTTCGGATTATTTTTAGGCGTATTCTGAATATAAATTATTTAGAACAACGTCTCCTTCGCACTTAGGATTCACAAATGCAAATAATTTTCACATCATATAAATTTTGAGTGATTTACAGTTTTTGTAATGAGCTTGGCCATGTTCGCTTACATTACGTTTCCATATAAACAAAAATATCTAAAAATAATTCACAAAGTTCACGAAGGCAGCAAAGAAGTTCTAAATAGAACACCTAATTCGCAACTGTTTAAATTATTCTATCAATTGTATGACTTGATTTGGAATAACTCGCCAAATAAGACTTACATATAAACTTCCAAGTGAAAAATACAGAGTCTAAACACATTCATCTTGCAAACTGCCAATATATGTGTTTCGAGACTTCGCTAGATCATATTTCACGCAGTTGTTGTAACGAAGAAAGTTTATCTCAAATGAGCTGATTTTTTAATTTATAAACACCAACAATTTTGTAATTAGTTCTTTGTCGTTTCGTTTGCTTATTGGCGGTAGAAGCTTCACGATACATTTTCACATACAAATTATATTTTAATCTTAGTTGTTTGGTCTTTAGATTAATATATTTGCACAAAAACCTTTCGTGATGAAATTCGTGTTATTGTATATATGGATGTTTATATTTTATATGTCTGCCTATCTAACCAGCATTCTTGATGCAAAACACCCCCGTGTATTAAAATATTAAAGAACTATGGCTCATAGTTCGAGTTAAAAATAAAACATGTATATCATTTTTCAATCAGAGGATTATCGCGCAGGTTAGGGAAGTATGTCCTTTATTGCAATTGCACTACATTTTGAGTACAATATACTGTAATGTTCATGAGAATATAGATTTATTACATTGGCAAAAAAAATTGGCGTTTTATTAACACAATAACACTTAATATATCCTATAAAATTAGTTATTCCTTTCATGTCCAAATATTCTCTATAATTTACTTTACATCAGACGTTGCGTTTGTTTATTCAACTTTCGCCCTAATGTTTATCTATTTTCATAATAAGCACCGATATAACAACGAGCTCGCGTTACTAGTCACGTATTTACGTTCGATGTAGCGAACATGTTCATTGGTAAAGGTCATTCGTTCAATATTCGTTCATTTTGTGATGAATTAATGCAATCTGATCTGGAGCGTTATTAAATATGTGTTTACCATAATAGATGTATCTGTACATGGTATATACATTAATCCATCGTGGCATATGTATGTTGGAACTATGATGCTCATGTGGATATAAAATAAAATTGAAATTAAAATATATTAATTGTTCCCTTTATTGCTGTTTACATTGAATTTAATTGCTTAAGGATGAAAGTGAGTTTTTTGTTTAATTCTGGACTAAGCTTGGGGTTTGGTGTGCATTTAAATACGTTAAAAAGACAATCTTCTGTGTTGACCGTTCTAAGGTGATTACTACAGTTTTAATTTTATGTTCTATGGTTAGTAACTTGTGTTTTCTGTAGTATTGTATTACGTAGGCAATAGTCACCTGCCTCATCTAAATGACCAGCGGTTTTTAACAAGAATTACCCTCCTGATTACGTTTCTGTAGTTTTCTGTATTGACGACAATGTATACGCAGTACAATTACGTATTATAAAGTACACAAAGACGACATAACATCATCTGACATACATAACTCACTGGTTATCAAAAATATCTGTTGTTCTGATGAGGTTTATACGAATTTAGTTTTCTAATTATGGATAACGTTACGAATAACCTCCTTCTTAATGCAATTTGGGTGCGCATCATAATGGAGAAAATGCCGAGATTCCAATTCAGATATCAATTTAAAGAGTTAACACAACAAATAGCAACTTTTTGGTACAGTTATTTCATGTATTTTATCAAGCAGGAATGATGTAATTTGTTTTGTAATTATTTACAAATGCCAACATACAAAACCGTCTTTTGTTTGGTGACGGTTAAGACGTATTTGTAAGATTTATATACAAAATAACTTTTCATGTAATTCTATATATAGGTATTGATGAAAATAGTTTTCCTAAAATGAGTATCAGACAAAGATACTTTAATCTGTCAAATAAGAAGGGGTGTTTTTGCCTGTGACAAAATGCCTATCAAACACGTTTTAAAATTTATTAACGTTGATGTAAACAAACTCGATAAATATCAAACCTTTGGACAAATGTGAAAAATGCTTACTTGAAAACAAGCTCAACCAAAACGTTTGACATTCAATGCGTTGAAACGTATCAAACATACAACACATAGAGTTATGGTGCTTTATCTGGTGGAGAAGGTTCTAGTAAATGTTTCATATACCGTTGACAGTATCAGAATTAATGAATAAATACAACTGCAATTATGACAGGACGGATAGACGTCCGCACACACGGACAGATAGGTTGATTGTTTATTTGTCTTCGTTCGGCGATGAATGTCGAACATATATTCAAATGGCACAAGAAACTCCGCAATTGTTTACTTCGTATTGAAAGTTGCAAGACGGCGACACCTTAAACATATTCTGTTTTGTGTTGTATGTTGTTTGGTGACAAATGATCGCTGCTTAAATACAATACTAGCTGTTGTTAACATACATTTCTCTCTTGATGTATTTCTAAACAACCTAATTTATTTAGAGTTATTTTCAGACCACATGTGTCAGGTATGGTGAACATGTCAACAAATATTAATTGTAATTGTAAGTGTAGGACGTTTTATTTTGGACGCATGTTCTATTGTTTGATTATGAGCAGGATTCCCCGTTCGAATATTCGAAACTCATTAATAGTAGTTTTTCATTAAATAATCATTGATTCTTGCTGGGGTCAAGCAAAATACCTTAAGTGAATGTTATTAGAATATGAGAACTGACATATCATGAAGTATTTCAATGATTTCAGTTGTACAAGAAATACACTGATTTTCGTTCGTTTGTGTTCATTATCCAGTATGTATATTTTCTAGATGGTACACAACTTTCAATGCTCACATATATACTTTTATTTAGTGTGCATATAGTAGTATAGAAATTATAATTATATAATTATAGAAATAAAACATGTGTATTGATGTGATCAATTGCGTGACTTCTCGGAACCCAGATTTTTCTCTCCGTCTCTCTATCCCTAAAAAGGTGACGTGGCAAGCACATTATTTTTCCGAACTTGTTGCAAATGTTGTGCCGAATGTGGCGGTTATGCTAACGTGTATGTCATTCGCCTTTTAATGTCTTGCAAAGCCTCATTGGAACTGTGCTGTGGTATATCAATATATGTGTGCGCTCGAGGCCCCATTAAGTCAGGAAAATGTCCTCAAATGAGCTTTGTCAAATGGCCACAGTGATCCATCCGTTTTTGATGGAGATTGGATCACGCAATTTTCATACTTAAGCTTGGAAAACAGAAACAAAGAAGATAATTCTTAGGGACATGTTTCACTTTTAGTGCTCATAGTTGACAATTCGAATCGACCAACTGTCAATGTACAGTACACTTGAAGAACTCATTAACGAACCTCTTAACTAAATGTGGTTGAAAAAAAAGAGTTTTTGCTTTCTCATTTGTTTTTCAATGCCATTTATAGCCAGTATAAACGTATTTAACACACAGTTTATGATGAGACGATATCCCAATCGTTTAATAAAATCGAAAAAAAGGTCAAAAGTAAAGTAATCCAATGCCAAGTGGTAACAAATTCAAGAAGTGAAAAATAATGAATACATATATTGACACGATACATGGGTTATACAGTGCATAACTTAAATGAGTTGTGCAATAAAACCAAAAACAACTATAGCCTGAAATAAAACAATTGTTTATAAACAATTTACTTGGATAATAACCAATAAACGAAATATTTTGGATAGGAACAATATTATTATTATTATTATTAATATTATATAGGCAAAATATCGACTTCAATAAATAATAACATGTAAACGATTTAACCCCAGCGACATAATCTTGAAAGACATTACAGTGAACAACTTAAGGCTCACAAAGCGGTAATAATTCAGAATTACAACCACTGAACATGAAAGTTTGTGTACGGATTTTAAATTTAATAATTTATTATGATCACGTTAAAAAAATTATCGAACAATTTAATAGGACGTCTTATGAAAATGTATACTGCACATTACAAATCAGCAAAATACCAAGAAAAATAGAGCAAACAATAAAAGCTATTGAGTGTCATGAAAGCACTGCCTCGAGAATTTGAATTGTAATTTTCCCTACTAAATTTATGGCTTTACTCACTAGTGTGTATAATTAATGTCGTATTAGCTTGTATGATATCTTAAACCCATCACAATGTTAATTTAACACCTTTCACAATTTGAAAACCGTTATATATGTTCTCTTTAGTCATAAAAGTTAGGCTCGATGTATTCGTTATATGCGATGAATATTTCGTGAGATAAGTATGATCAATATCAATTTTACAAGGCACATTTGGCGCGCGCCAGAAAATATAGCCCATAAAGCAAGATATCGTTTAGCAACTTGTATTTTCCTGTATTTCTCTGAAAATCTATATGTTTCTGGATTTCATAATGAAAGCATTCGTTACAATGATATTAAACTTTACTGAACGAAATAGTCTTTGGTATGCACCCTGCGTTGCTAGATTCATTTATTTACATGTTAAGTTAATTTTCGATGAATACACATTCTAAGCACATTTTGCTACGAACTTATGCTATAACGACGATGTTTCTCAACAATGTTCCATTTTGTTTATTTATCGGGATTATTACAATCTGTTATTAATCACATTGTGTCGCCACTGAACATATACACTTTTACGATTAAGTTTTGTCAAATATAATACCGAGTAGGCAAAACGACACGTGGCTCATTCTTTACAATCAGCGAACACGCTACACATTAAGGCAATTGTAACGTACTCTATTCCACAAAACGCAAACAAGCTTTAATATGTGTTTGACTGGAATCGTAACCGTGAACAAAATTGTTTATCAATTTAATGAACTAACTAGCTGTTTATATGCAGTCTGAATAACTTATACCCTGACAATCAAAACACCAACGTATCATAAATGACCACCCACCTTGCTTACCGACAAGTATGGTATTAACAATACTCTACAACATCATTTTCTTTAAACACCATTTGTATCAGTAAAATAAGACATCATATGCGTATAATCAGTATAAAACCATTATAATTATTAGCGAATTTAAATTAGTATCCTTGTAATTTGAACCGATAACATTTAACGATTCTTTACACCTGTTTTCGTCGTTTGTTAATCCGAACCTGTTAAGTAGCAAACACAGAAGATAAAACAGTTGTCATCAACATGTGTCTGCTTTTTGTTATATGAATTGCTCTCTTGACACGTTGGACTGTCGCAATTAGATTAGTTTCTTTACGTTTCCGATGTTTATATAGTTTTGTGTCTTCAGGCTTTTGTGGCAAAACACGCAGGTGAAATTGACAGTTTGGGGAATTATTATAATTAAAGTTATTAATGCTAAGGACTTATTATCATCATGCCTTTCATTGAGTTACTATTAGCGGTTTTAAATAGATTGTATACAACAATTTACCGATATAAGATAATCGTCGCATTATCAAACAACGAGTTTTGCTTTTCCAATTGAACAGGCAATAATAAATACGATTGTATGCTCAACCAAAACTACGAACTCGCAATTTCGTAGAAACCAAATCCTTCACTTGCGAGAATCTGAATATATCGTTCCTGAGTTCACATTTGAAAGATCCTCTGAAAATGAACAAAATATTGGTCTAGCATCGTACAATCCAGTTGTTACTATGATTTATAGCTTTAAACGCTAAGTGCATAGCTTTCACATTAAGGGTTAAAGCAGTATATGACATTACTAAGATGCGGTTGCCACAGAGCTTGTCAAAGTCGAGATGCATATCCCGCAGCACGTTGTTATTTCAGCAAAATGAAACATTGATGTCACAGAAAAAGGCGCCTTACTATAGCATTGTTAGTGTGTTATACTAAAAATTTAAATATGAGCTTCGCTCACCGAAGAAGTGCTCAATGCGTTTATGTAAGGTGTTGTCCCAGTTTAGAACAATTTTGTAAGGAACAATGGAAGATTAAAAAGTAGGAGTACTTCGTCAGAATGTTTGTATCTACGGACATATAAAGTCAAACAAAAATTCTTGTATTATTTTACAGATGCTTTAAAGGAGATTTCGATGCTTATGTAGTACAGACGGCTGATGTGTGTTGACAAATTTAACAAGCGCTACATTTTCATTCGTTACAAGGTTTAATTGTTGAATATATAAATTTTGACCATGCCTATAAACATACCACATTCTAACGTTGCTTGTAAACACATTTGCGTTATAACACTTGATATTTGACATATCTTACATATATCCGTATGTAAACCATACAATCCATTTGCTACAATGTAAAAGATGAGTTATTATTAAAATATGATAATAGGTGATCGTAATTTGTTAGCCATGTATGGTTAAAAACATTACATTTTGGGACATTATTGTTCTTAAAACATTGTAATGCTTTAACTAAACATACGTATTTTAGCACAACTATTTAATGTAGATTGTTTCTTGATGAAACACACTGATTTGTTCCATCTTCTAAGCTGTTATATCTAACATTATAAATGTTTTTACCTTTGTGGTATGTTTGTTCAGCCATAGTAATTTAAACCAGTATATAGTTATTGATTATTTAATGCAATGATTTAACATAAAGATAAAAAAAATCTATGTTTCAAATAAATGTTCATGGCAAGGATTTTCAATGCATAAGTATGTATAAGTACAACATACTTGTTTGCAATTGATCTATTTCATACATACAGGTATATCGCTAAGTATAATTATTTTTTATTATTATTGATCATAGAATACAATACTTACACATAATATGTAGCTTTATTGTTATGAATTGAATAAAAAGAAGATAAGTTATATCATCCATATATCTGTATTTATACATTCAAATAACACATACAACAAACATACATATAACGGTAATCATATGAGCATTTTTATTCGTCAATTATCTACTGTCCCGGCTTAGCCGGTAGGAAAAGCATGTAAACATATTAGAATATTCAATACATATGTGTTAACTAAAGACCATGGAAATGTTGGAAATATATGAAAATGTATGAATATATCTATATAACGATATGTAAATATATGTTTAACTATTTGTGAATGACGAAAATCTATAAAGTCCACGTCAATAAAAAAAAGTTGTCTGTCTGTCTGTCTAAAAAAAAAACTTAACATAATGCATATGCAAATAAAACAATATTGACAAATTATGTAAAACACTGCCGCTAACGTATCTGAAAATTCGTGTGCATACAAAGTGATGTTATCTATGGAGCTACTGTGGAATCAATGATTTATGTATCAATTAGCATTCAATGTCTGTATGAAAAACAAATATAATACAGCACAGTAACAAAAACAACTTCTACTATTACTACAACTATCATGCATTTGGTTGAATTACTATGCCCACCATAATTACTTCTTTGTTGAAAAGAACAGAAAGTTGACATTACACCAGAAACCATACGTGCCACTCCTTGGTAATCGAAAAGATCCATTGTTTTGATGGTGGGGGGGGGGTCGCAGAAATGTGGTTTTCCAATTATTCTGATGAATTTGCAAGTTACCAATAAATCACCGTCGTAATTTTATATTGATGCGTAAAATATCAAAGAAAATGTCGAACTTACAAATCAGATTCCAAAACAAATTATTAAACCCTCTTGGGTCAGTTTTTTTGGGAATATTTATTTACAGCATTGACACGTTTGCTGTGGCAATAATATGAGATGGATATATGGCTTAATATCTACATTATACTTGTTTTAAAGAGCTTATGTCAATAATGTTTGTATGTCAGTATGCTTGCTTAATTATTTCGCAAATTGTATCGGAATTTCCGTACATATTTTAGTTAAAAATGCAACTCTAATCGTGTCTTTTAAGCATATTAACTGAATACATATATTGAAATGAAACTTACATATGCACTATATTGTTTTCTAAACATCCAGTACCATTTCAAATTGATGTTCAAACATCGTGTATTATAAATGATTAACATGTCGAACATGATCAACGCCTAAAGAGTGGGTTTTACTGGACGTATTTTTCTACTTTTTCATTCTTAAGAGTGTACATTGCTAAAATTTCCAAAACCTCCATAGAAGAAATGTGCCGAGGAATTATTATGGATTCTCCAGAGGATCAAAACATAATTTGTGTGATTGGAATACAAATCCTTCATATCAGAAAGTGTCGTAACGCCTTATTTTAAATAAAGAGATGGATATTAGTTTATCCACCGGATGTTTGTTGTCATGAAGCACATCAACTCTGAACCTCTCCGTCGTTAGGCCAGCTAGTCAGTGTGTTCAGCTGTGTGTCAGTAAACCATCTGTTTCGGCATGATATCTTGAGAATACTTTCATGTACGATTATTTAACTTTATATGCTGATTATTTATCAGCAACACCAACAGCAACACCAACAGCAACCCCAGCAGCAACCTCAACATCAACACCAACATCACCACCAATAGCAATACCAACAGCAACACCAACAGTAACAGCATTTACAATGTTGTTGCGTTTTGTACTATGAGATGGATTTATTGCTAAATATCCACATTATACTAGTTTTAAAGAGCTTGAGTCAATGATGTTTGTATGTAATTATGCATGCTTAATACTTTCGAAAATTTTATCAGAATGTCCCTACATATTTGAGTTAAACATTCAACTATAATTGTGTCTTTTAAGCATATTTAAGGATTAAATATATTGAAATTAAATTAATATATGTAAAGGATTATTTTCTAAACATTCAATACCAGTTCGAATTGATTTTCAAACATCGTGTATAATACATGATTAACATGTCGGACATGATCAACGCATGTGGAGTCCGTTTTATACTGGACGTATTGTTCTCTTATTTCATTCTAAAGATGGTGCATCGCTCAAATATCCAAAAACCTCCATAATAGAAATGTGTCGAATAATTATTATGGATTCTTCAATGGATCAAAACATAGTTTGTGATTGGAATAAAAACCTTCATATCAGAAAGGGTTGAAACGCCTTTTTTTATAATGATGTGAACATCAGTTAATCCACCGAATGGTCGTTATCATGATGCACATCATTTTTAATGTGAAAAAGAATACATGAATGATCATGTTTAAATTAAACACTCGTTTCAGTTTTGTTTTCAACTTGTAGCTACACAAATCATATTTATAATTATTAATCAAGACATGTTTTACTTTGTTTTGTACACGTATGCATGTGTGGTCACCTAATTAATTCAAATAATGAAGTATCGTATTCGACTGTATATTAACGCACTTCTCGAAACCTACAAGCATGTCGAGATAAGTGCTTAGCGTTTCTAATAAGCTCAAACGAATCTACGTTTCATCATTGCATACAAATATAAAAGAAACCATGCAGAGATGAATGTGTGGAATGTTTTGTCAACATGGTTACGAAAAGGATGTCTGTATCTACATTCAAGTGTATTCATGAACTATAATTCGGTTTATCTACTGCTGGTAAAGCAGATGTTCCACAATGTTTTATACCGATTGAATATTCAATTACTCATCACCAATCTTGTGGTTTTATTAACAATGTAATTGAACACATAATTTAATAATTGGGAAGATGCTCAAGAATTTTTCAGCTTCTTTTTCAAGCTTTATATTTAGCGTTGTTAAAAACTATTCCATGGACCTAGTTTCCCTTTCATAGCTCGGAGTGCGGGTAGACTTAATGATATAATCATATTTTATATAATAAAGCGGTAAGAAAAATATTAATAATTAACCTTTATTTTGTTCCGATATTTGGAAGTTTCCTCTCTTGGGGACTCGACTGTACACGTGTTTTTTTTTTTCTATTTATACTGTCCTGAAAATATTTATGGAGTTTCAATTTCCTAGCGACACTCATCGATGTCTATCCATCATCGTCAACTGCATTACATGGCATCAGCTGAAAATGTTTATGTGTGACTTTCTTTATGATATTTTGCTTTCCATGAATGTTCACAAATAGCCTAAGATGCAATTATATATATGTTAGACACGTCCATCCTTGATAGTCAATCTATATACGAATCCTCTCAGATTTCCTGTATAATGATGTACACTTTATCGCAATAGATTTACGTCTATTTGATTCCATTTGTATGTTTGACGTTTTCATGGTTGTTTTGTTTCAAGAGGTATTATTACTTGTTTATTATTAAGACCACAAGAACAATGCCCTTGAACGACCATTGAACCTCAATACATATATGTATTGAAGCATGTTATAAAGTTCTGCATTGGAACATAATCTAATGAGTGTTATTGGACGAATTGGTGTTTTGGATACGCATGGTCGATTCGTAAGAAACAATGTTGTGGATAAAACATGTACGGATATTAATTATGTTGCTTTATATAAGACAAATACACGGATTGACTAAAAAAAGCAAGCGATTTATACCCAGTACATTTAAAATGCACACTAAATGATTCGTCTCGGGTAACACACAGATAACATACTTTCTATATACCTTATTGCATTGAGATAACCTAATCATAATATTTAAAACAGTATTAAGTGTTGGTGTTTCAATACTGCGCCTACAAAGAAACGTTGAAGTTTAAAAATTAAACAAACAAAACAACACACATAGCAAACATCACGGTAAGTTAAAAATATTCATAAATTAAATTAAATAAGTTGCGTCTTAAATAATACTGGTTACCACAGTAGCTATGTAAATTATTGTCCTTAGTAGTTTGAACAGATTATCCTCCTGCCTGAAGACTTGATTTTGTATTTTTCTGTATAGTAGACTAGGCAGGAATGTGGTTGTAATGTTCTTTTTGTTATTAAATTTGACATTTAATTGAGTTACTATGTATGGAACCCTTTGATTAATGAATATTTCGGTCTATTTTATGTGCTTTGCACAGTCGCAGAGTGCAGATTTCGGGTTTGATTTATGTAACATGTATGTCTGAAAGCATTTAAAATATTGGACGTTTTGAATATGTAATCGTTCATCACGATGCAATTATTATATTGGAAAATTGGAATTCATACAATTTCATCACGAATGAACATTGTTATGATTTATTGAACAGGAACTGTCATATAAACCTAGACACACACATAAAACATATTAATAAACTGCTTAAAGTTGAGGTCTTGGATCGGTCAATGCAAATCGGTTTGCTTTTCCTCACTCATATCACATAATGGATTATAAAATATACACCTGTCATCGTGTGTATATTTTCGAAAAGGGCAAATAAAGGTATTCAGTATTAATAAAAGGATAGATGTATACAGGTGTACAGGTATACAGACGTGTAAAAATGCAAGTCAAAGCATTCGTTCCGAAGTCATACGTCTGAGTTAACAGTGTTGACCTTAACTGTGTTATGACTTAAAAGAAACTATACAACAATAGTTGACACAATAAATAGTCGCTTACTAACTATAGTTAAACGCCATAGGCAATACAATCGGTGTTCAATATATGAATTCAAATGCAAACACAAATATCGCTCAGTAATTGTAAATTAGCTTTACACGCCGGGTATGCGGATACTCTGATGGCGGATGGCACTTCAATAACAGAGAACAACAAACGTCACACGCGAGATGAAAGTAGCTCAGTTTTTTTTTTATAAGTTATGTCCTAAAGATTAGTTCTTAAACAAGACACATGGTCGTGTTGATAAATAGTGTATCGTTTTGTATTGGGAAGACAAAATTTCACGGAAAAATGGTTCATTTGCCCCAAAAATAGAAAATACGGTCGGAAAACAACATAAACTGGATGAACAGTAAACATTTGACCAAAATAAAACTACTTAGAAATATTGCAAGATTTTTTTTGCTATTCCAGCATGTAGCTTAATCACTGCGCTTCAAATACTGAAATTTTGATAGTATTCAATGAAATATAAACAAAGATAGAGCATGTTTTAATAGGTGGTATACATAAAGATACAGGCACTTCTATAGCCGACAAAGGGCACTTCGGATCACGGAGACTTTCAACAAATTGGGCACTCTGACAACCGAGTTTTATCTTCTACCTTAAATGCATTTATGTATGTTATTGCTTTTTGTCAAACGCAATACGCTAACTCATGGCTTCGCCATATTAGGTATGGCTACATACTGTGTTCATTNAGGACATAGATATACATGCTTTAGATCAACCGTTTCGCTAGAAAGAACGTAATTTAAAAATGTTTTAGCTCGTGTACTATGCGTAGATCCGGCGGTCGGTCGACTCGAAAACTGGAAAATATATGGTCATATAAACTGTACTCATCAGACATATCGAATTTGTTTCACATTTATCTTTCACATTTATACAAAATCATAATCATATTCCAAAGGGATAAGAAAATGTTTCGGTAATTTGTTTTTAATTTACGTAAGTACATACATTTTTATTTATTGCCTGCTTACTATAACAGTATTCTACAGCGATTTCTGCATTTTGATTCACTAGAAAGAGTGTTTTATATCTGGAAAAAAGTGTCCAGTAATCGGGAATGAAAGGGCCATTGTAATTGAGATGATCGGTAAACGAAGTGCACATGAAAAATGTGCATGCTACTCTTAAAACATTTGAATTTCCTCAAATACGTTAGTTAACTGAAAATGTAACATTTTGTAACATTAATGAACATATTGATCTTTTATTTCGAATAGTAATTACGTTCTTGATTTATTTCCAAGTATCTTTATTTTGTTAAAATATGTACTGATCATCCAATTCATGCTGATTATCGATGGAATTTTATCTTTCTTTTATTAATTCACCGTTTTTCCGCGAATTTCTTTCTTTGAAATACGCTGTGCTATGTTCACCTAAACAATGTTCCGTGTCTGAAAGCCAAATGAACAGAACATAAATGCAAAAAAGCTGAAGAATTCGCCTCTCGCGCGTGGCTTTTGTTGTTTTCGGTCATCGAAGTGCCATCCGTCATGAAAGTATCCGCATGCCCGGCGTGCTTTAGTACATTCAGACATTAGGCATTTTATTTCACACGAACACAACACCATTTCTATGGTGAGCACTTGAAGTTTGGTTTCTTTGAAAAAGATGAAAAGAAACAAAACAACGATCTCTCTTATATAGTTATATTAACTCCGAGATGTTAGGTACTGTATTCCATTATTCTTACATCGTTAAAGTCTACTATTGCGTGATGAGGGCAGACGTAGAGACCAGACAGTGGTTACAGCGGGTTGGTCTGGTTTGATTAAGTAGATAAAAATGTCAACACTATTGGAACCCACTGTCTTCGAGACGCGTGCTTAAACACTTGACGATGTATCATTGTCGTGGTTTTATTTACAGAGACGGCGTAATAATTTTCATCTTCAAAATCTGATTATGCGATGGCAAATTTGACATGACAATTCAACCAAAAAATATTCTAATATACTGTTGTATTGAGACAGGGAAATGGCCATGTACTCAATATATGTTGCACGTTAACAAATTTAAACCATCTTAACATTTTGAAATTTTTATGATGTGTTGAAAACGAATAGATCCACAACATCGATACACGGTATGAGGCACAAGCAACATATATACAATATTTTGTGTTTTCCTTTCCACCATTGACTAGCTAGTTATTTTTTGTGTGTTACATGTCTCTACTTTCAGAGGGTATTGGTTGCCACTGCTTCACATATATGCAAACGACCAGGTAAGTACGTCATATTTTAGTTCGCGTAGAACCCAGTGCCCTTGGTATTAATTTGTTGAAGCCTATTCGTGACATTGAATTTAACTATAAATGTGTGTTTTTTTTTCTTATTCTTTGGAATAAACACTTCATATTGTGACAGTTCTGGAGTGATTTATGCTCATACATAATTTATCTGTATATTCTATTGACAGTCGCTGGTAGTTTTGTTCAATACTGTTATTTATTGGTTTTGCATTATTTATGCATGAAATTACTTAATTGGAGGAAGATATGTTCACAGTATGAATATATTTATATGAAAATAAAAGTACCTGTAATATTTCAAATGTCAAGTTTCAATGAAAATGGATTTAAAATGAGCCAAACGTAATTTCATCTAAAATTTACTGAATATTTAATAGAAGTTTTTTTATCTCATTGGTTACAAAATACGAACCAAAATCAAATTAGCAAACCTCCACCTAATTACAAATTGCATATACTGGCGAAAAATGTAGATACAATACGATTTCAAACGAGGTTCAAATTTTCTAGTTTTCAAAGGTATTCGTAATTAAACACATATTAAAAAACATTAAGAAACCGTTTGAAAATTTAGAATTTACATAAACGTATATATAAGTACGTTTTAACGAAAATTTGATTAATTTTGTTCCGAATCAACATCCAAGAACTATCTATAATATTGTCATTGTGATGTTCATTAGCGTCTGATGGTACCACACGTAGCATGACGCGGAGAGCCAAGATTGCAATAAGTCAGCCTTTTGTCGATCAAACGCTTGTGTATTGTTTCAGAATGCTACTAACATTGACAATGAAATTTGATGTCATTTGAATTTAATTTTTCATTGGCAGAAACGACGTCATGATAATACATCGCAAGTATTTCAAATTTGCTCAGTCAATTTGAACACATTTTCTATTCTGATTACAAGTTTGTTTATAATGTGGAAGATAATACATTTTGCATTAACATTGCATTATTTTCATCATTATGAGAAACAGAAACGGTTTGGAAAGAAACTTTTCTCTTATTCAATACAAGAAGAACATTTAGCATAGTTTATGCTACCATCATTTTTTAATTTTGTATCGCTCGCTGAAATATATTGTAAATGTATAGGATTATTTGTGTGTTTTCATGGTAAAACTATGAAGTATTTTCGTGTTTAATCGAGCACATAAATATGTTACCAAATCTCGCGTGTTTTATAGGACTTTCGTGAATCGCTAGTACATATTCTCGCGATGTTCTGGTCGCAAAAGGTTATTATCTTGTGCCCAATATGTTATAATTGCATTGATATACACATATCTGTATACAAATGTTCAGAAAGATACACAAAAAACATCCTAGTTCTTTGGATTTTAGAAAGAGTTCGTGACATTATTAATCAGAGCCAGTTTGTATAATGTGTAAGTGCAAGTTTAAACTACAATAAAATATGATTTTCATATGTATGTGTTCTTCATATTAAATTAAATATGTTTTTTAAATGTCATTTTAATTCTGGATCTTTGGGGAACACAATTATTTCACGCATTCATATTAACACGTAGTAACTTCAAAACTAAAGTATTAATAACAAATCTGAGTGCATCGTCAGTAAAACAGATGACCTTCGGTCATTCCATTTCAGAACCGAAATAGGTCACAACTTGCGATTAACCAGTCAATGTCGATGTAACTGGTTTGTATCTAGAGAACTTTTACAGTTAAAGTGGACATTATATGTTTACAATTGTAAGTCTAATCTCGAGAATAATTAAAATATTTGAATGCAATTAACTTTTATGGAATGTTTAAACGCGATTTTTGAAAGGGAAAATAAAGGTATTTCGATACAAACGGGTAAACATCATTTGTTCCTTCTTCTGAGTCTACTGTTTTATACTGCAATGGGTTAAGACTTACTAAAAGAAAATATTTGTATATTGAACAATAGTTGACACAAAAATTAGTCGCCTTCTAATTAACGTTATACGCAACTGGCAATAAAATCAAGTTTAACAGAGAAATCTAAATGACAAACACATCGTCCCATCATTGTAAATTAGCTTTAGTACATACAGACATTAAGCAATGTATTTTAAACGAAAACATAACTTTTGCTTTGGTGCAAATTGACGTTTGGGTTCTTTGAAAATGATGAGAAAAATCGGTCGATTATGCGGTTTTCTTTCTAGTCATATTTAATCCTAGATCTTAGGCACTGTATTGCTTGCTGAGAAATTCCATAAATCTGACATTGTTGGTGTATTTTATTGCGTGATGAGGGCTACGTACAGACCAGACAGTGGTTAAAGCGCGTCGCTCTTGTTTGATTACATAGATCAAAACTGTCAACATTCTCGCAACCGATGTCTCCAAGACGCGTACTAACACCATTGACGATGTATTTTTGTCGTGGTTTTGTTTACATAGACGGCGTCGCAAATATGAACTCGAAAATCTAATAAAGCGATGACAAATAAGACATGACAATTCGACCAAATGAATATATTAAGGTACTTTTGTATTGAAACAGGGAAAACGGTATTAAATACATTTTGTACTTAACGGTAAGAGGCAGGATTTTTTTCTAGTAATGTTCTTTGTGTCACATGTCTCTTTCAGAGAGGTTTGATTTCAACTGTTTCACATATACAATCGACCAGTTAAGTACGTTAGGTTTTAGTTCGTGTAGCTGGTCAATTTCCTTTAGATGACGTGGGTTAAGCATAATTTTTCTGCTGATAATGTTTCTGAAGTTTTATTATTCCTAAATATTGCGTATGTCATATCAGTATTCAAATGTAAAATTTTGAACTGAATCGGTACTTCTGGGTGACCTAAATCTTACTTTAAATCATTTCAAAACATATTGTTGCCAGACAGTTGCGAAACAAGAAGTGTCTCATTTTAGAACATAGGAACATATGTTTACATATAGCAAGAATTAATGGGATAAAATCTTTCAACGGTCCCAGTAATGTGAAAATTAATTTTCAAATAAATAAGACATAAGTGTTTTGTTTCAAAAACATATTCAATGAATAAAAACTAGATTAAAAGGTTTAGAAGAAATTGTTACAGAGATCAACAAAATTCAACAAAATTCAACGAAGTTTCCTTAAATTGCAAATATTTTTCTTGTCTAAAGTAATTCAGAAACTCATTCATGTACAAGAGATATTAAGTATCTTGGGAATTCCCCGTTGTTCTGTGCTAATTCTTTCGCACGATACATATAGACGATTGCATGTTTTAGTTAACAAGTCGGTAGCGGCTTGACCTTGATCGGTTTGAATTGCTTCATTCCTGCATTCCGTCAGTATATTCATTTATTGGTTTAAGCTTGAGAATGCTTCTGAAATGGATGATGAAAGTGATATAATTGCATCTCTCATTGCCAGAAACAACTTCTGGATAATATCATACACGTATTTATAATTTGTTTATTCAATTCGAACACATTTACTTTTTATCATTTCGTTTGTTTTGCGAATGGGGGAATGAAGGTTAATGAGAACTCATTTAAAAAAATCAAAAAATCAAAGAGAAACATTGGTGTTACATCTTTGCTCTTATAAAATACGACAATAACATGAAGCATAGTTTATTTTGTATTGCTTTTTAAATTGTTATGTAAATATATAACTGATATTTGTTGGCTTTCAGGGTAAAACCGAGAAATATGTTTTAAATGTCGTGTTTCAACTAAATCCACCGTGTATCATTTCTACCGCATTGCAAATTAGCATAAGTACATACAGAAATTAGGCAATTTATTTCATATGAAAACAAAATCATTGCCACGGTGACAATTGACGTTCAGTTTCTTTGAAACATCTGAAGAAAAAAACGTCCGTAATGCGTTTTTCTTCCTTATATAGTTATATTTAACCCTAGATGTTTGGCACTGTATTTGCTTGCCTAGAAGTTCCATAATTCTGACATCGTTGAAGCCTACTATTGCGTGATGAGGGCAGACGTAGAGACCAGACAGTTTTTTACTGCTTGATGAGGGTAGACATAGAGACCAGACAGTGGTTACAGCGCGTCGGACTGGTTTGATTGAATGGATCAAACTGTCAACAACCTCGCAACTACTGTCTTCAAGACGCGTGCTATTACAATTGACGAACAATTTTTGTCGAAGTTTTATTTACAAAGACGGCGTCATAATTATCATCTTCAAAATCTAATAAAGCGACGGCAAATTTGACATGACAATTCGACCCTATTAATATTTAATGTACTTTTGTAATAAGACAGGGCAATGGGTACTCAATACATTTTGCACGTAAACAAATCAAAACCATCTTAACAGTTTGAACATTTGTATGCTGTGTTCTAATCAAATAGACCGCCAACTTTTAGGCACAAGCAACAGATTTACAATAGTTTTTTTTTCCATCTTTAATTCGCTAGTAATGTTCTGTGTCATATGTCTCTACTTGCAGATGGTATTTATTTCAACTGTTTCACATATCCACTCTACCAGGTAAGTATGTCAGGTTTTAGTTCGTGTATAGCCTAGTTCCTATGGTATTAGTTTGTTAAAGCCTATCCGTGACATTGAAGGTAACTATAAATATATTTTTTTTTCATATTTTCTGGAATGAACACTTCCTATTGTGACATTTCTGGAATGATTAATGCTCATACATAATGTATCTGGATATTATATTGACAGTCGATGGTAGTTTTGTTCAATACTGTTATGTATTGGTTTTGCATTATTTGTGACTTTATAGTAGGTAGATCTGTTCAAGGTATGTTTATATGTATATGAAACAAATATTTGAACAGTTGGTTTTTGAACAACATTCAGTTTTGGTTTGTAAATACAAAACAGTTAAGTTAATAATTAAAAAAAACTTCGTTAATATTAAGTATTGCTTATATTGCCACTCTAGTTATTCAATAATTTAATTTATATGTACTTGAACAACAAATTACAAATATGATAAAAGAGTGGAAAAAATGTCTCGAAATAATATTACACTATTTTGGAGCGACCCTGTGGATTTTAAAAATTGTATTTGAGAAAAAAAAAACTGCAGAAGACTTTCACCCCTACATAGATCACTGGTTTTGTTCTCCTTTTCTCGTTTTTCTGATGAATTGTTAATTCATAGTTCTTCTTATAAATATTTAATAAACATTCTGGTAATTAATACAATTAATAAGGAAGTATTTTAGAGATAATCTTCTGTCTCAGATGTGTGTAACATCTTTAGTCCAGTTTTTCATATTGATGTACGTTTACCAAATGACACATTTATATGGCAATGTTTTGCCTCTATAGTTTAGACTGTTGGTCACTTTCCTTAAACTATAAAAGAAACTTGGGTTAAAAATAATATCTCTACTGAACATTTTTCTTGAGCTTCATTATTCCTATATATAGGCTATGCCATATCAGTATTCAAATGTAAATTGTTGCACTGAATCGGTATTAAGGTGAGTATGGGCTGCATTGTGGTGTATATTTTCTTATTGAATATACAGGCGTATCCAAATATATGGAGATTGCATTACAGAAAATGCTTAAGGCTTCGAGTTGACATAATTCTTATTTCAATACATTTTGTTCCGGACAGTTACTAAACAAGACGTGTCTCATTTTATTTCACATGAAAAAATGAGCTTTCCAATGACCGACTTCCCCTATATAAACAAGTGAATGGAAAATGGTAAATACTTCATTTTCGGAAAAATAAGGTAAACAAATGATAAAAGAGCTTTCCAATATTAAGCTTGAAACACACAGCAGTCCATAAAAGTAAGCCATGCTAAGAGATATTCCTGATTTACAACGGATTTTTCTTTGGAGGGATTATCTTAAAACAAATATCAATGCGATCTTCAGGGATTCATTCGGGAAATTTTTCCAACATTTCATGAGTTACTGATAAAGGGGAAAAAAGGGTAAGATTTTTTTTTGTTGGTAAACAGATTGATTTGGATAATTTGATTTATTAGACCAGCAACATGTACCAATCGAATCATATCCACTGCAACACAGTGAATAGAGAAAAGTAAATACCGACAAAAATATTAATAATTCGGATTCTCACCGCTGAATATTTCCGTTCGTTTTTTATGTACTTAAATCGAAATCGATACAAACACATTTAGACTGCTGTGTTTTTTAATTTGATTAAATACATTTTATAAGAACATTTTAATTTGATAGCAATACAAGGCTTTTACCATTTTAACAAACAATAAACCATACCACTTCCGCAAAAACTCCGTGTCTCGCGAAAATGATGTGCAATCCACCACTAGACACATTTCATGTCTGTGTTTACTCGTGTTCAGCATTTATGCCGAATGACCTGAATAATATTTGGCGATACAAAAATATATTAAATAAGATTTTGTTCTTAATTTCAGATCACAGAAGCACTTTACAACATCCTTGTAATGTTTTGTAGTTAAGAAACCATATTATTATTGCTTTACAGTATCTGACATTCCGACATGTCGGGTGGATCTCATTGAATCTTATTGGTGCAATTCGTATTTTGCGATGTCCTTCGTTACATAGCTATACATGGAAAAAAAAACATCATTTTAATAACAACGCCAGAATGATGCGCCACTAATATGGAATTGAATACACAATTTCAGGTCGTTGCGTGTGTATTGTTGCTAGCACTAGTAAATGTGAAACACACAGCACAAGATTAGTTTTCTAATAGGACAAATTGAACCAGCAAGGTTTTTATGTTTTGTTACTTTATTATATCGAATCTTTTATAATTTGGTTTCCTGTGTGCGAAACTAACTATTGTTTCATATGGTATAACAACAATTAAAGTAATTTACTTTGTTTATTAAAATCAATAAATGACACGAAATGGATATTTCACAGTAATATCAACTCCAATATATTTGAACATTCTGTTGATGAAACTGGCGTTTCACCACATTTTATTTTGGTGTATCCCGTGAACGTGTGTCTGTATATCACATTAATTACTCCTTTGGTAAGAAGCACCGTCTTCGTCAAATTGAATGTGTGTGCTTTAATTAGCATTTTCTCTACAACATAAGCAAGAAGGCATACCATTGTGTAAAGTAATTGCAGCATTATTTCATATTTTACATAGAACTGTTGTTTTCAACATATCGATGTGAACTTTAGGATCATTTCGTCTATAATTTACTGAGCATTTTTTTTTAAGATCAAATGAATTATAATTTGTTAAAACTTCGCAAACCCCGTATGACC
Organism: Dreissena rostriformis; assembly: GCA_007657795.1. Lineage (NCBI taxonomy): Eukaryota > Metazoa > Mollusca > Bivalvia > Myida > Dreissenidae > Dreissena > Dreissena rostriformis. The sequence continues at coordinate 95,236 of VMBQ01000402.1, read as the reverse complement.
TGAAGAATATACTCGTCACCAGCATTAGCAACGTCTACAGAATACTAGTAAAACTTGAAACGTACTATTATATAAGACGATGTTAGGGTGAGCAACTTAAACTTTCATTCCAAAGCATATGAAATCATACAGCTATTTGCACACGAAAATGAATAAATCATCAAATATTCATTTTACGTTTTATGGTTCCATGTACTTCACGTGTACAAATGCACAATTATTTCACGTACAAAACATGATTGATTAATAACTGAGTCAGTTATTTAGAAATATTTTTACTATTATCATTTGATTGTCATTATAGTCTAAGCGAACCAATCGTAGGCCTCCCACGTAGAGCATAGGCAGTTTTTGTTGAGATCATCGGACTGTTCGCGTACACCAACAATAAAATTAGCGTGCATTGTTGCAGAAACGGACTGCTAATACAATTGACGATGGAATTGCTGTCTTATATTTCTTATTGTCAGAACCGACGTCTGGAAATTAGTTTTAATTTGTTAAGTCAATTCGAACGAATTGCCTATGTTATAGTTCATTTGTGTTGCGAAAGTGGTATTAAGAGGACTAATAACGCGGTAAATGAATGCTACATTTAAATGATATTTATTGTAATTTAAATGTAAACCGATCGATTCTTGAAAGATTAGGACTTTTCACTTACGTATACACACTTATTTCAGGAATAAAACATGATCGATGGCCTACCAAATCCGTTTTCCTGATCTGCCTCTTATATTATCATTATAGGCTAATGGTTCTACTCATTGGCATATCACGTAACGCCGAAACAATTTGTTCAACTCGTCTGTCAGTTTGATTAAGTATACTAAACAATAAAAGATCGTACACTGTTTTGGAACCAGACTGCTTATACAGTTGATGATGGTTTTGGTCTCATTGCATGTCTTATTGGCAAGACTAACCTCTGGAAATTATTTCTGCCTGATGTCAATGTGAACACATTTACCTTATCATCGTTTTTGTTGTAAAAGGGGAATAAACGAAACTAAGTACGCAGTAAATACATGCCGTATTTAAATGACAGGTATTGTCCTTTAAATGTTAAACGAAAGACTCTTGAATTACCATTACTCTTGAACAAAAAAAGGACATTCAACATGTGTTGTGAATATATGTTATTTGTAATACATGTTTTTATACGTTTTTTTTATCTTGCGAATGAATGTGTATCAATTGTTATCTGCTTGGGGCCCTGTGTGCTGTACCTGACATTTGCTTCGATTAAGCACACTTTTAGATTTTGCAATAAAATGTTCAAACAATCTTTTGAAAATATTACAAGAATTAATAGAAAAGTATAGGTCAACTAAACAACATAAATACTATTTTTGTCAACACATTCAACTTTAAAATAGGTATATGAATGGAGGCAATAATAAATGACTTAAGCAAGTTATTCTGAAACCAGGCTGAACTATGTTTGAGAAATTAGGGCCTGTTGACGCAACTGGATTTATTTGATACATTAGACTATTGGACGTAAACGCAACTTAAAATTAATTATTGATTCATTTGTTCTATGAATGTTCAAGCATTGGGTGATATCCATTATATTAGAAGGTAACTAATAATACTGCAATATTTACCGGACCGAGTTTTTCTTGACCGCAAGGAAGGATAGTTTGAGTGTTAAATTTCGATATTTCGTTGCATGTGTTACTTGTTACTTACCTTTTACAAATATGAAGGATATTTGGTCGATTACTAACCGTTTGTTTCGCATGAGTTGATATTATTTGTGAATTAATATAGATAGGGTACTAGTGCGTGTTTTTGTTAATTCTTACTCGAAATGGTTTTTAATTTTAATGTCATGCCTAATTGTATCATTTTTATCACGCATGATTAAAAACATATTCATGTGATAAACCAATCTATCAATTGCTCAACTGTAACATATCTTAACTTTATTGACCGTCTTTTCCCTCAACTTACAAGGAAGTGATTGAGTGAACTTGTTTATTTTCAGCAACGAAATGTTTTCAACTGATAACGGTCAGCTGCGATGGGTAGACGCGATGACCACAGTAGGTTTCCAGTAGACGAGCAATGAAAGAATAAAGCAAGTCTTATTGGTCACATCGCCTTGGATTTTCTGCATGAAATTATTTTTGTCGCCAGAGAAATGTCCTTTTTATTTCCAGATCACATGTGCAATACATCTGAAAATGTCAAACACGATTAATCCCTAAGAACTATGTTTAAGTCTGGACGTTAACCAAAAATCGCTACGAACAATTTGCTATAGAATAATCATTGATCATTTTTGATACAGTCTAACGCAAAGCATCCTTTGTGAACGTGGTTGCTATTAAAACCGAAAGAACTAATCAGAAAGTATTTAAATGCTTTCGATTTTAGAGAAAAACAGAACATACCATTAACATTTATCGTTGAGCGTTTGTTTTTCAGCCTTTTTAAATTATCTGTTCTTGTTGGTAAATCAACGTTTAATAATTTCATATACCGATTCAATTAGAACAGCTTAAAAAACAATACCCATCAAGCAGTCTATAATCAGTAAGGTATCGACAGTACATTGGCAACGTTTTATTACAATTATTATTAAATGCACTTTCTTTTAGTCGAATAGACAATTTAATATAGTTTAATTTTATAACGTAGTAACATGCATTGATACTTAGTTTAATATGAAGCCTTTGCTTTCAATTTTATAAAATTAAAAACAGTGTCTTAGGCAATCATGATTATATGATTAGAGAGATGTCGTGTTTTTGCCCCAATATAATACAAGTGGACCAAGACGGATTCATGGCATTCTGTTTATATGTAGAACTATAATAAGTTGACTTCTCGGACACATGATGTTTGTGAAACCATATGAAATTGTATCGCATGAAATTACCGGAATAATATAAATAAAAGTCATTAACGTAAACATAAACGATACGTGAACGAATAACAATTGTCGTTTGAAATCGTTTGCAGTCTTTTTAAACACTTGCCATGACTCTCATTCTGGACTGATCTAATAATTGCACGATTATAGCACAAACACGTTTGCAAAAGGTAATTATTTATACAAAAGCAATATTTTAACGTACATAATGCTCGAATGTGCCTATCTCTCTCATTGCGACTTAGAATCCTCTGGAATATACGATATAATACTGAAAAACGCCGCACTCAAACGGTTTGATGAATTATAAAATGTGATATTCTATTTGCCGGTTCGTTAAGTAAACATGGGTATTGCCACGAGCTACTTGGAATGGGTTGATGTGTTTCAGTTATCGTGTTGTAAATAACGGTTTAGCGGTCAATTGTGTATAAATATCATACTGGTAGTGATTATTAGAGTATTTCTTCCATGGGCAAATAAACAATAATTAGGTTCACATGTTTTGTTAGTTTTTTTTTATTTAAGCTTCAAGATGTGTAAAGGACACAATTGGTACACCATATGATTAAAATAGATATACCGATATTAATTTTATCGCATTGCGAAAATAAAAAGGGCATCCTTACTGCATGTCTAAACCGCACATTTAATTAGAATTAGCATCGAAACAGTCATCTTAAAATGCGAATAGCGTGTTATGAGTTCAATACTGGATTCTATTTAGTAAATTATAATATATATGATATGTATAGCATGTAATTTCCAACAAAAGGAACAAAAGAAATGTTTGCACCGAAAAGAAAGTCTACAACAAATCAACATTATAAACTTCAGTTGCTCCCATTTTCTAGGAAAGACTTAACGAATAAAACAATTTAAACAAGAAGGTAACAGGACGGCTTGCTGTTAACTTAAATTACGCAGCGGAATTGTTTTATACACTTATTTAAAGTAGACCGCAATTTTCTTATATATTCCCGTGCGCTTGCAGGGCAGTATGTATGACAAGTTACATGTCCTAACTTGTCCGCTCTCCTTACGAGCCCCCAACATCCATTTAATTATTTAATTATCGGCTATTCCCGTGCGCCTGCAGGGCAGCATCTTTGACACGTTACATCTAGCGCTCTCCTTCTCATAATTGCGTTTCTTTCGACAGAGACATGGTCGAATTTACTTCATTTCCTCAGACGCATTCAGTCTTTTGTGTCGAAAAGAGAATTTCTGTAATATACAACTTTTTTTATATAAAGTATAAGTATTCATTATAATATATTTCATTATTTTTCTAATCCTTATACAATATATTTGTTTGTTATAAGTAGATATCAATAGCTTTATGTATATTATTATGCAGCCATAAGCATTAAGTAAATACTTACATTGTATTGAACATTGTTGCTGTCGGTTGTATTGTCAATCGTATTGGCTAGCATAGTTTATTGAAGATTTTCCATTCGAGATTCGTTTGTTTTCTTGGGAATGGGCATAAAATACTGACATGACATTATACCCAACCTCTTATTTCAAGTATGGCAAAGTCAAATAATGGATTATGTATTTGTACGTGTAAATTGTTAACCACTTAATTGTTAGATCGACTTATCATGATATACACAATATATGTCGTTCTAAAATACAATACTTAAAAACACAAACAATCGACAAGAACAAGCATTAAACTTTTACATTTTATAGATATGTCATCGTATATGTCTGTCATGAAGTTTTCACGGAAACACATCACACAGGAAGTGTTTACAACGTGATTTGATTTAAACCAGACCCAATTGTCATCAAAATAGACGCTTTTAATTTGATACACTTCATGATAATACCATCGTATTTTTCGCAGTGTTGTCGTCTTTTTTCTCATATCAAAATTGAACAACATTCCTGTACAAGTTGACATGCCATTTCGACCAATGTCATCTTTGAAAGTGTATGAAGGAAATAAAATGAGAACTAGGTCATTTTGTTATGAAAATAATTGTCATTTAAATTTCAAATAAAAACAAGTATACTCCTGTTTTCGTATATACATAAATATCCAACACCTTTTATTCATTCACTTTGACACGTGTTAGTATTGTGGCATCAGTACACTGGTATTTTTCTGATATATTCAATAAAATAAAACTAATGTACTAAACATCAGACGTGGTATTCATTTGACGTTCCGGAAAGGTTAATCAATATTCATAATGATCTCAGATATGACAACCACTTCGCAACACGTGATTCATTAAAGTACAGAAGGAACAGGTCATGTATTACCATGTTCGCAGTTTCGTTCATAAGGACAAAAAAAAGTCGTTCAATATGCTCATTATGACGCAGTGGAAACAGTATGAAAATACCACGTGTATATTAAGAGAATTTTCGGAACTGTTCGTTTAAGATGAAAGGATGACTATGGTTTTAATATTAAACTCATATTCCGAAAACACGTTGACGGTTCTTTTAATACGAGAAGTCTTTATTTGAACCCGTACTTTAAAATTTAAATGTAAATTATTAAAAATTTATCTTTTTTTCAAATGGATTAATAAACGGGTTTCCATTCATAACACTAACAATGCAACACCTAAAGACTGCCAGTGTGGTTATGTTTAAACAAAATAATAGTTTATTTTTATTTTTACTTTGCAATTTGAACGATATTATTATATTTAATATTTTTTTTGCCAAAGAATGACTTGATTGATCAAACCCTCACCCGAAACTGAATAACATAACCGTCACCAAAATAGTGTATACTTTAAAACGTGAATTCGCTGGCAACAATGGCTACTTGAATCATGAAGTGCAACAGAGTAAGTGAAAACGTTTTGCTGATCAATTACTAAGCACATGTCAAAAAATACCGACGTTATAACAATGTATGTACACACCAACACATTTTAATTAATTTAGTTATCGTTGGATGTTCTGAACTTTTACATTTACGTATGTAACATTACTTCTCAAAGAAAATATAATTCATGATGTACGAAATACGTTTCAACAAATTGTCTATTTTACTGTCATTATGATCTGATGGTGACACACGTAGCTTTCTCGGTAGCGCATAGACTGTGTTTTTTTTTCAGCCCGTCTGTCTATTTGATTTATTATAGCAAACACACATGCATTGTGTCAAAACGGGGTCGTTAATTTAATACACGATATAAATGTTATCATTGTAGTTTCTATTGGCTTAACTGACATCTGGAAAATAAAAAACAAATATCTGTAACTTATTCAGTAAAAACGAACACATTTATATTATACGCGTTAGTTTGTATTGTGAATGGGGAATAAGCACATATAAAATCATAGCTGCTTTAAAATTACATTAATTGCCATGACAGTGTTGAAACAACGTTGCTCATCAAAATGTACGCGCATTTCAAAACTGTTCCAAGTACTATTTATTATAGTTAAGTTTTCTGTTTATTATGTACGTTATTCACTGTGTATCCACTTAGCATTTTATGTTTTATTTGAAATTTGTTGTCAGGTTTGCACGTGTTTGAAATAAGACAGGTATACCAAGATAAAGTATACGGCGTTTATAAGATAGCGAATTGTTCAAGATACGTGTTTACGCATTGATACCCATCAGTAGCCTTATATGTAACTAGTAAATAATATGTGCATCTGAAGCATTTTTAATGCAATTTTGCCTCATATGCCATATAAAATTGTCCTGTTTAAAAAGTAATGTTAGCCATTTCAAGAAATTTCTTCCAACAAGTCTCTCGTGGTTTTGTTAGCTCAATAGATATTCACACTGTTTTGGGGTGTGTTATTCACAGTATTCACATAATTTTGCAGAAATAATGTTATGTATCGCCAATCTGTTATAAAATATGACAGTTGTTCAGACGTTTTGTATTATGTTTTACCCTCGACAGAAATAAGTGTGTTACATACTCTATTTTAAACGTCGCGTACTGATAGTGCGTATACAAAAATGATTATTTGGACCTACCACAGCATACTAGAACCACGTTCTCTTACGACTAAGATTTGTTACTTTTTATTAATGTCAAAATTTAAGAATATATCGATACACCAAGAAAGTTTAGGCAATCGTTAAATTAACTATAAGCACGCGAAATCATGTTCGTATCACAGAGAAATATTTTGGGTGAAGCCGACCTAAATGTTTCAGTATGTGATATACAGATTCTTGACAACTTCTTCGTTTGTGGTGACGTACATGCCTGCACTCACGGCCTGACGTGCATGTATCGAGAACGCGGTTTTATTTACATATGACATTTTGATTAATTTGATGGAACGATACGCGATTACCCAATCAAGATATTACATCTCTGTTTTATCCACGATATATAAGCAAGCAACTTTTAGCAGCACTATGTTTATATGTCGTTCTCGAAAAGGCATAGCGTCCTTGTTTCGGTTCTCGTGACCAGATGCATTCGTCTGTGATTGATAGAGTCACGGTATCGTCTTTGAATTCATTGACGAGCAATTTATCAATCGACGATCTAGAGCAATGTTCTGTTTTTACATGATCATTTTATGATGTCTGGATTGAAACCCTGTTGTAGGCTTGCAGTCTCATGTCACGTCATACGTCCACGTCATCGCTCGCTGTTAATCGATTTTAACTGAAGGTATTAATTATGTCAATATATAATACACTTGAAGTAATGATTCACTTATTGCTAACAAAAACGGTGGTCAGGACTATACAATATTTACTATATCTCGAAGTGGCAATATATTGTACGAAATAGTTTATGACAGTGTCGGTTAATGGGATAAGAAGAAAAACGTGAAATGTATTTTGTTTTTAAATGCTAGATGGTAACACGATTTCTCACTTAGATTCACGGTGTTCATAACATATACCATATTATAATGTATACGATTTCTCACTTAGATTCACGGTGTTCATAACATATACCATTTTATAATGTATACGATTTCTCACTTTGATTCACGGTGTTCATTACCTATACCATTTTATAATGGATATACGATTTCTCACTTAGAGTCACGGTGTTCATAACATACAGAATGGTTTATTCAGACTTAAGCATGATAAGTTCATCGTCATTTACACAAATATACAACAACAGAATGAAATAAATACAAAATAAACAAAATATACATCATTTGAAAAAAGAAACAGATCAATTTACAATATAAAGAATAAATGTTTTTGTGTATACCAACCCATGCAAAAGACGATAAAAATCTTGTTGGACATGAGGTCCGATAACTTTTAAAATGTATCGGACCTCACCAGATTTTATCGGACCTCGTTTGTCTTTAACCAAAAAAAATAAAATACCTTTTGTAGAGTTTATTTTTATTATTATGACGTACTATAATGACATGACGTTGACAATGTTTAACAATTCTAAAATACAATAACAACTTAATTAAAACCTGTTCTTTTCAGTTAAAAATGATGCCAGCTTTGTGATGTTTGTTTATACATGACAAGTAATTTTAAACAGGGGTTATCAAGATGGCAACAGGTATTTTAGCCGTTTTATAGATCTACCCTTTATTAATATTGTTTAATTTTTAAATGCTGCTCAGTTTCCAACCATATATTTATATCAGTAAGACAGTGATTAGTGCTTATTTCGTATTAATATTTTGTAGCGAGTAAAGTCGAGATATAGAGCTTTCAATGTACGATCATCACAACGCTTGAAACCAGTAAAATTCAATTCAACCACTCAATAATGTGTCGCCTACGTCACAAAACAAGGTGCAATATTTGTCTGGTTCTAAGAATCGCGCTTGGAGTTTGTTATGTCACCAGCAAAGACAGCCAGTTCGACTGGTTGGTAAACATTATTTTAAAGTTAAATAATCTAGTAAATAAAAATTAACTTGTCCGTATATTTTTTTTTACATATTCCTAGTTTCGTGTTGATTTTTAATCAAAGGTTTACATATTGTTGGGTGTTTTTGTCGGACACGAGGTCCGACAATTTCGGAAATATTATCGGACCTCGTGAAATTTTATCGGATTTGTCCGAGGTCCGACGTCTTTCCCATGGGTTGTGTATACCATATACCATATTATAATGTACACGATTTTCCAATTATATTCACGGTGTTCATAACATATTCCATATTATAATGTATACGATTTTCCACTTAGATTCACGGTGTTCATAACATATACCATATTATAATGTATATGATTTCTCTCTTGGATTTACTACAAACATCAATTAAATACTTAATCGTATATTAGGCTCCATTTAAATATTGTCAGTATTATCAATCATTGGCTTGCACATCTAATCATCCAATCGTTATATACTGACCGATAAAGACATCGACAGTTAAACGCTTTGGAATTTGCACTTATGGTAGAAACATTGAAAATGTTAAGGTGTAATAAAATATATGAAAGAACAGTTTTGGAATGATGTTGTTAAGAAGCAAGCTGATAACAACAGTGAGCGTGTGCAATAATTCACATAGAAGCATAAGATGTAGCTATACATTGAGCGAAATGTCTTATTCTTTTTTCATCGTAGTAACAAGACGTCTGTGCGTTTCATAAAGAACGAGTTCGTTTAATAAAAGACAAATAAGAATACGATTGAATTTCTATTTAAGGGCAGATCAACTCAATTGGTACAATGCAATGCAATTTGCTTCCCCGTTTTTATTCATAGCATTCAGTTTAAATTTGGGCGTTTTCTGAATTTAAATTATTCCCCTACGCATTTATGTAGCAGCTTCACTGATACATATTCAAATAGAAATTATATTTTTGTTGTAGTTGTTTTGGTCTTTATATTAATAACTTGGCACAAACACCTGTCGTGATGAAATTCATGTCATTGCTTATATAGATGTTTGTGTTGTTATATGTCTGCCTATCCAACAATCATTCTTACTACCCCGGGTATGTTTAATATTATAGAACTTTGGCTCACAGTTTACATTAAACATGATAAATGTAGATCCTTTTTCAATTAGAGGGTTTTTGCGAGCAGGTTAGTTAAGTATGTTCTTTATTGCGATTTCACTACATTTTGAGTACAATATACTAAAATGTTCATGATAATATGAAATGATCACATTTGCAAAAGAATGTTGCATTTTAATTACACAAAATAAAATATAATATATCCTTAGTAATTTGTATTTTCTTTTCTGTCAAAATATTTCCTATAATTTAATAAACATAAGACATCGCGTATGTTTATTCAGCTTTCGCCCTAAGGTTGATCTATTTTCATGATTAGCACCGATATAACAACGAGCTCGCGTTACGAGTCACGAATTTCTGAAAGGTAAAGCGGACATGTTCAATGGAAAAGGTCATTCGTTCAATATAAGATGGAACATTTGTGAAGGATTACCTGACGTATGTCACGGTACCGAACTAAAGCGGGATTGGTGAAAAGATGTGTGGCGGCCCGGTTAGCTCAGTCGGAAGAGCATTCGCCCTGTAAGCGAGGTGTCCCGGGTTCGAGTCCCGCACTTGCCGCACAATTTTTCACCACCCGGCGAAAATGGCGCCCGGAGAACGTAGAGAGAAGACCTCCACCAAAGATTAACATATTTGACAGATTGATCGGACAATCAAATGAGAGCGAAGTAATTATAAATGGAAAACAATCACCTTGCCTGGTTGACACAGGATCTATGATTACCACAATTAGTGAAGATTGGTACAATCAACTAGACCCGTTACCAGAAATACACACCATAGAAGAATTCATAGTCCAAGATGCAGTTGGAAATCGTTTACCATATATTGGTTATATCGAGGCAGTTGTCAATGTACCAGGAGTTTCCAATCAAGATATATTTGTACCTGTGCTTGTTGTTCCGAATACAGACTACAATTTGGAAGTCCCTGTTATTGTCGGAACCAATGTCCTGAAGTTCATACCACAGTCCGCTGAAGAAAATTTGAGGACTGGTTGGAGAACCGCTGTTTCTTTTATCAATCACAGAAAGCCGATTGGAACAGTCCGCTCTACAAATGATAAGGAAATTAGCATACAACCCTTTGAATCAATTGTATTGTCAGGGTTTGTCAGGAAGTCCAAAACAGTGGATTCTGCAATAACGGAGCCATCTGAAAATGTATCCAGCCGGATTGGAGTTTGTCCGCGAATTGTTAAGCTTAACAACCCGGGCAAATCATCAAGAGTACCGGTTAAGATTTTTAACATGTCGGCTAAACCGGTGAAGATTCTGCCTAAGTCTGTCTTGTGTGAACTACAAGAGGTAAAGGTGCTACGAAATTGGGAACCTGGAGAGAAT
>VMBQ01000402.1:3534-83969 GCA_007657795.1 Dreissena rostriformis | reverse complement strand
CGGGTATGGACGCTGACATTGCGTTGTGGGTGAGTCGTTGTGACCGGTGCATTCGCCGCAAGGTGGCTCCGACTGTAGCCACTGGATTAGTGAACATCAATTCTTCGGCGCCGATGGAGTTGGTGTCCATTGACTTCCTATCGCTTGAACCATCTAAGGGTGGACATGAGAATGTTCTAGTCATAATGGACCATTTCACACGTTTTGCTCAGGCCATACCCACCAAGAATCAGACAGCCCGAACCACAGCCCGAGTTCTTTACGACCACTTCTTCATGCACTACGGTTTCCCCGTTAGACTTCACAGCGACAGAGGCCAAAATTTTCTATCTAAAGTGATACAGAGGCTGTGCAAGATCACAGGGATTAAACGGTCAAGGACGAAACCTTACCATGCCCAAGGGAACGGTCAGGTGGAGAGATACAACCAGACTCTTCTTCAGATGCTTGGGACGCTTTCAGATGAGAAGAAGAAGGACTGGAAGTCATTCGTACCGAGCCTTGTCCATGCCTACAATGCGACGCGACATGAAAGCACAGGCTACTCACCTTATCAACTCATGTTTGGTCGTCCACCTCGGTTGGCTTTAGATGCGTTCTTGGGACTCAAACGACAACACTGCAGAGGGACGTCACCGACTTACTACATGCAGAAGTTGCAGAAGGTACTCTCGGAGGCATGCAGTAAAGCTAACGATGCTGCACTCAGAAGTGGACACAAGGGCAAGAAGTACTATGATCGGAAAGTACGGGAATGTAGCTACTACCTGGCGATCGTGTACTTGTGAGAAACGTCGGTCTGAAGGGAAAACACAAGTTGGCTAACATATGGGAAGAGATGCCCTTTGTGATTCTCGCTCATCCGGATCCAGATCTTCCTGTCTTCGAAGTGCAGAACGAAGATGGTCAAGGAAGAAAACGGCTTCTACACAGAAACCATCTTCTACCATTTGTCAGTCTGCCCATTGAAGACATTGGAAGTGCCACGTTCAGCGGAACCAATTCGGATATTGCATCTGATGAACAGGTCATAGATTGCGATGACTCCGAAGCAGTTACTGTGAGTGACCATGCTAATTCTGATTCTTCTTCTTCTGTGTCAAGTGCACCGAGATACCGTCCTCCACATAGAAGACAGCCTGGTGAAACAGGGTTGTTACCGCGTAGGACGTCACGACAGCGGAAAACAAGCAGATTTATTACTTGTGGTGATTTTGTTGTTGGCCAGCAGAGATGGTCAGGGACAGCAGTAAATGCAAGACATTGATGGTGCATTATATGTGATGATGTTAGGAGAAGATAATAACAGTACAGAACAGCACATCACTTTTGTTTTATTTGTATTACCATATTGTTGAGCTTAGTTTTGTCAGTGTTGTGACATTGACATTTTGCAATTGTTGTATGCACATTTTGACTTATGTATATTGCTTTTTTCATATGATTCTTATCTGAATGCTTATTTGATCATTTTGGTACAACGCTATTACTTGTGTTCATATGTATATAGATGTCGAGGACGCCATTTCTTTGGAGGAGCGAAATATGTTACAGGTCGATAATTGAATCGTTTATTAATAAAATGTATAAATGCTTGACATGGTTTTGTTTTACCTTACATCCCCTGATATATGCAGTTGATGTCCGTCCGTCACGTTAGTCATATTCGTAGACGTGCGTAGGCGTAGGGAGACATAAACCGTAGCATTATGTAGGATACCGTATCAGGTAAACTAACATCTATATTTATCTTCACCTGTCCACTCACCTTTGTTATGCTAATGCCCCTCTTGCGCAGACCAATCGTATGTATATAACATCAATCGAGGATGATGCATAGTATGCATAGATGACCAGCATTCTTGCTATTAATAAATATATATGATTTAAATATATATTTGCAGGTAATTGCGTACCAAGTTGCTTTAGTAACATTGTTTTATGTTTCTGTATGTTTTGAGCCAGTTCCATATTGTATTTCATGTTTGTAACCTATAAGTTAGATTGATTTACCTGTGTGACCTATATTTAAGTATTTATAGTCGTCGCCATTGTTATTTATGTTTACATTGTTTACATTGTCGTCAGGTATGGATACGAACATGAATCGAGGATGATATGCCGTTGATGTTGTATGCATAGATGACCAGCATTCTTGCTATTCATAAATATATATTATTTAAATATATATTTGCAGTGTGTTGTCTTTTACCTACCGTTAGACCAGCTTAGAACCCAATTGCAACCTCAGAAACCCATAACACCAAATACTACTGAACTATAATAGTACACAACTGTAACACGTATACAGGAATAAATGTGTCACGCTTTTGAGCTGATCGACTAACATAAACTATATCATCATGCTATTAAGTCGTTATTTACATTTATGATTTAAATTTGCTGCTTGTTTTTTACTAGTCTTTTACACGTGAAAAAACAGTGTCCGTATTCAGTTACCGCATTGCGACGGCCATGCCGAGACAGGTATTTTTCTCCGTTTTATACCCTTTATTACATTTGTTTTTAAATGCCTCTCAATTTTCAGCCATATCAGCAAGAAAGTGATCGTTTATTTCGTATTTATATTCACTCTATATCTCGACTTTACTCGCAACGAAATGTTAACGGGATCACAAAATTACAGCTCCCGCTATGAAAATTCGTAGCCAGTAAAGTCGAGATATAATGCGAATACTAATACGAAATGAACGCTAATCACTTTCTTACTGATATGGCTGGAAAGAATAAGAAAATGGTGATACTTAGAAACTGCAGTATCAGGTTTATCTGAACAAGAGGTTGACGAATAGGTAGGACTCATGAAAACAAAGTAAGAATTGCTTTTTACGTTCATTATGAATAAGAAAAACGAGGTACCTTTTATAAGAAAATACCATTTTTAATATAAATATTGTGCACATACATTCTAATAATGTATTATGGCCTTTGAAACATATATTTTTGTATTACGACTTCTAAAGTCGATGAATTTTGGCAATCTTAAATTGGTACTACATGTTGATGACGCTGCGTTATTAAATATGAATAAACCATAATGGATTTAGCTGTACATGGTATATAAATTAATCCATCGTGACATATGTATGTTGCAACTATGATGTCTGGGGGATGTTCAATAACATTGCAATTAAAAAACCAATAGTTCCCTTTATTTCTGTTTACATTGAATTTAATGGCTTTAGGCTGAGTTTTGTGTTTAATTCTGGACTAAGCTTGAGGTTTGGTGTGCTCTTAAATACGTTAAAAAAGACCATGAATTGTGTTGACCGTTCTAAGGTTATAACTACATTTTTACATATGTTTTGTGGTTAGTTTTTTGTTCTTTGTAAAGTATTGTATTGCATAGGCAATGACAACCTTCCTCATTTAAAAGACCAGATGGTTTTAGCAAGAATTTATCTCCTGATAACGTGTCTGTAGTTTTCTATATGTACGACAATGCATACTCTTTACTATTCCTTATAGTACACAGAGACGACATTACATCATCTGACATACACAACTCCTTGGTTATCCAAAATGCCCCTTGTTCTGATGAGAGTCATACGAATTTAGTTGGCCAATCATGCGGATGACGTTTCCAATAAAAATCCATCATAATGCAATTGTGATGCGCATTATATTTGCGAAATTGCCTAGAAACCAAATAAGATCTCAACAATGAAGAGTTGACAAAACAAATAGCAAAACTCTTTGATACAGTTATTTTTGGAAGAATCTCATTATGTTATGAAAATAAGCTTGATACACTCGAATGCGTGTTTGGATTTTGAAAATTGTTTAACCTGTACCAGCAGTATAAGAAATAGCATATTTGAAACAGACAACATTTATAAATTTATATTAAAGATAGCGACATGCTCGATAGGCGCGTCCAGTAAAAGTGTATATTAAGGTTTTATTGAATGTTTACAAATCAACGAAAATGAAAATATATGTTTTTTATGGTAAAACAACTTTATATACTCACATATATCCGGTAATTTAGTGTACATATAGTAATATAGAAATTATAATGGAATGTTATTTGAGGCCTATAGTATAAAACGTGTGTACTGATGCGATCGATTGCGTGACTGTTCGGAACTTAGATGTTTTATTTCTTTCTCTCTGTCCCTAATAAGGTGACTTGTAATGAACACGATTTTTCTGACACCATAAGACCATTTATAGCTTGCAAAGCCTCGTGGATACTGTGGTTGTGGCAAATCAATATCTGTGGGCGCTTTGGCCCCATTATGCCAAGAAAATGTCATCAAACCAGCTTTGTCGAATGGCCTCAGTGATCCCTACGTTTTTGATGGAGATTGGCTCACACCATTTTCATACTAAAGCATGCACAACATCAACAAAGATGATTTTCAGGGACATGTTTCACGGTTATTGCTCGTAGTTGACAATCTGAATCGACCAACTGCCCATGTGCATTACACTTGAAGTGCTAATTAAGAAACGCCAATACTATATGTGGTGGACAAAATAGTTGTTTCTTTCTCATTTTTTTTCGATGCCATTTATAGTCAGTTTAAGGATATTAAACACAAAGTTTATGATGAGACAATACCCTAATCGTTTTATAAAAAAGACACACGGTCAAAAATAAAATCACCCAATTCAAAGTTAAAAAGGTTAAAAACAATGACATATTGACAAAAACAACTATGAAATAAAACAAATGTTTATAAACAATTAACTTGGATGCTAACCAATACACTATATTTGGCTAGAAACATAGACTCGTCGAAGGCAAAATATCGACTTCAATACATAATTACATGTAAAAGATAAAACTCAAGCTACATAACCATGAAATAAATTAGAGTGAACAAAATAAGGGAGACAAAGCGGTAATAATTTAGAATTATAACCACTGAGCATCACAAATTTTTGTGTGGATTTTAAACTTAATCATTTGACATGATCACATAAGAAATTGTCGGACAATTCATATGACGTCTTATGAAAATGTATGTACTTTACATTACATATCAGCAAAATACCAAGAAAAAGTTAGCAAACAATAAAAGCTATTGATTGTCATGAAAGCACTGCATCGAGAATATGTATTGTAATTTTCCCTACTGAGTTTATGGCTTAACTCACTAGTGTTTATTATTAATAGCGCAGCTTGTATGATATCTTAAAATCATCACAATATTATTTTTTACACCTTTCACAATTTGAAAACCGTGATATATGTTCTCTTGAGTCATAAACGTGAGGCTCGATGTAATCGTTATATGCGATGAATATTTCGTGAGATAAGTATAACCAATATCAATTTTACAAGGCACATTTTGCGCGCGCCAGAAAATATAGCCCATAAAGCAGGATATCGTTTAGCAACATGTGTTTTCCTGTATTTCTCTGAGAATCTATTTGTTTCTGGATTTCATAATGAAAACCTTTGTTACAATGATATTCAACTGAACTGAACGAAATACTCATTATTATGCACCCTGCGTTTCTAGATTCATTTATTTAAATGTCAAATTAAATTTCGATGAATGAAACATATAAGCAAATTTCGCTACGCACTTATTTTGTAACAACGATGTTTCTTGACAATGTTTCATTTTGTTTATTTATCGTCATTATAATACTCGGTATTTAATCACATTGCGCCGTCACTGAACAAATACAATTTTACGATTAAGCTTTTGTACAAAAGTGTACCAATGAGGCAATACAACACGTGGCTCATTCTATACAATCAGCGAAAAGCTACACATTTATACAATATAACGTACTCTACAAACGCAAACAAGCCTTAACATGAGTTTGACTGGAATCATAACCGTGAACAATATTGTTAATCAATTTACTAAATTAAATAGCTGTTGATGAGCTGTCTGAATGAGGTATACCCTAACAATCAATAAACCATCGTAGCATAAAATGAACATCCATATTGCTTAATATCAAGTTTGATGTTAACAGTACTCTACAACATCATTTTATTTTATATAAGATTTGTATCATTAGAATCAGATATCATTTGCTTATAATCAATATAAAACCAGTATTATCATTATCTCTTTTAAATTAGTATCCTTACAATTTGAACCAATAACATCTAACGATTCTCAACACTTGTTATCGTCCTTTGTTTATCCGAACCTGTTTTGTAGCAGACACAGGAAACAGTTTATTTTAATTCAGGAATTTCCTTAAACAGTTGTCAACAACATGTGTCTGCTTTTTGTTACATGAATTGCTCTCTTGGCACGTAGAACTGTCGTAATTAGATTAATTTGTTTACGTTTCCAATGTTTATATATGTATGTGTCTTCAGACTTTTGCTACAAGACACACAAGTCAGGCTTTTCCTGTCTAATGCAGGCTTATGCTAAGGACATAATAACATCATGTCTTTCATTGAGTTACTATTCACGGGTTTTAATAGATTGTATGCAACAACTACTTACCGATAAAAAAAATTAATAATCGCATTTTCAAACGACGAGTTTTGCATTAAACATTTAAAGCAGGCATTAAAAATACACTTTAACACGCAACCAAAACTACGAACTCACAATTTCGTAGAAACCAAATAATTAACTTGCGAGAATCGGAATACATCGTTTCAGAGGTTCTATTCGAACGACCCTCTGCAAATAAATAAAATATTGGTCCAGCATCGTCACATCAAGTTCTAGCTATTTCACATCGAGGTTTTAAGCAGTATATGACATTGCCAAGTTGCGGTTTCCACAGAGCTTGTGTCACAGTCGATATGAAAAATCCCGCCGCACGTTGTTATTTCAGCAAAATGTAACATTGATGTCATAGAAAAAGGCGCATAACTATAGCATTGTTTGCGTGTGATATTACATATTTACATTTGAGCCTCGCTCTGGGAAGAAATTGCTTAATGCGTGCACGTACGGTGTCGTCCCAGAATAGCACACATTCCTAAAAAGCAATAGAAGATTGATAAGTAGGAGTACTTCGTCAGAATATTTGTGTCTACGGACATCAAAAGTCAAACAAATATCCTTGTATACTGCGCAAATTGTTTTTAAAGGTGATTTCAATATTTCTGTCGTTAATGTGGCCGATTTTTGTTGACAAACTTCACAAGCGCTAGTTTATCATTGAGTGCATTGTTTAATTGTTGAATATATGAATTTTGACCATGACTATTGAATTACCACATTCTTCCATTGCACGTAGACATATTCGCGTGATAACACTTGTTATTTTATATATTTTGCATACATCCGTATGTAATACAGTACACTAAATTTGCTACAGTGTGAAAAATGAGTTATTATTTACATAAAATAATTAATTTTGTGATCGTTATTTGATAGCCATGTATGGTTTAAAACATTTCATTTCAGGACATTATTGTTCATGAAAGTTTGTAATGCTTTTAATAAAAATACGTATTTTAGCACAACAATTAAATGCATTTTTTTAAATGAAACACACTGCTTTGTTCGTTTTTCAAATTGTAATATATTAGACAACATGATTTTTAAAATCAATTTTCATTACAAGGATTTTCAATGTATAGTTAAGTATAAGTACAACAGACTTGTTTGCAATTGACTACTTCATAAATACAGGTATACTACCATACAGCTGGTTTTACTTCTATGTCAACCATCATTACTTCTTTGGTGAAAAGAACATAAAGTTGACATTACACAAGAAACCATACGTTCCATTTCGTGGTAATCTAAAACATCCATTGTTTTTATGAGGGTCGCACAAATGTTGTTTTCCAATCATACGTATGAATTCGCAGGTTACCAATAAATCACCATCGTAATGGAATATTGATGCGCATAATCTCGAAGGAAATGCCCAACTGATAAATCAGATTCCAAAGTGGAACAGATGAAAAAACAAATTATAAAATCTGCTTGGGGACAGTTATTTTGGTAATATGTTTTTTCGGCATTGACATTTTGTTGTGTTAATACTATGGGATGGATAAAATGATAAATATCTACATTATAATGGCTTTAAAGAGCTTAAGTCAATGATGTTTGTATGTTATTCTGCTTGCTCAATACTTTCGCACATTGTTTTGGAAGTTCCGTGCATATTTTAGTTAACAATGCAACACTTATTGTGTCGTTTATTAACTGATAACATATATTGAAATGAAACTAGCATATGGAAAATATACTTTCTAAACATTCAATACCATTTCGAATTAATTTTCAAACATCGTGTATAATACATGATTAACATGTCAATCATGATCATCGCCTGTGAAGTCCGTTTTATACTAGACGTATGTTTCCCCTATTTCATTCTGAAGATGGGTGCATCGCTCAATTTTCAAAACCTCAATAATAGAAATGTGCCGAAGAATTATTATGGGTTCTTTGATGGATCAAAACATAATCTGTGAACGTGATTGGAATAAAAACCTTCATATCAGAAAGTAACGCCTTCAAGTTATGTTCATAATTAGATGATATCAGTTTATCCACCGGATGGTCGTTATTATGATGCACATCATTTGTAATGGTTACAAGAATACATGAATAATGATGTTTAAATAAAACACTCGTTTCAGTCTTGCTTTCAACTTGTAGATACACAACTCATATTTTTTTTATGAATTATAATACCCCCGTTTCGTTAGAATATTTCTTTTCCAAAGACACGTTTTAATTGTATAACAATGCAGATTTTAAATGCAATATAAGTCATAAAACATGTACATGTTATTAAAAAATAGAATTACGAGTTAGCGTTCAATTATACACTTGTGTAGGTGTGGTCACCTAATTAATACAAATAATGAAGCTTATTTTATGCTTTCAAGTGGTTTATGGAGAGATATCAGTGAATTAAAACTGATAATTCACTGTTTCAAACAGTGACAGTTAACAGTGAAAATTATCGATTATTTTCATTATTTTAACCGGAACTATTTATTGGCAAAAATGAAAAAAGTAATCATTTGTAAATAAAAAAGAAAAAAAGAAAATGTGTTGGATTCGGTGGACTATCGACTTTAATTCACTCGTGATCATACAAACATATATTTTCTATGATCATGAGTGAATTAAAATCGAGAATCCTACTAATCCAACAAATATCCTCGATATCTTATTCGACAGATGTATTAATGCACTTCTCGAAACCTACAAGCATGTCGAGATCAATGCATAACGTTTATAATAAGCTCACAAAAGTTTTTTTTTCAGTGTATACAAATATAAAAGAAATCATGTGGAGATGAATTTGTGTAATTTTTGTCAACATTGTTACGAAAAAAGATGTATGTATCTACTTTAATTTTTATTCATGAATTATAATAAGGTTTCTCTACTGCTGGTGAAGCGGAAGT
Source organism: Dreissena rostriformis (assembly GCA_007657795.1). Taxonomy (NCBI): domain Eukaryota; kingdom Metazoa; phylum Mollusca; class Bivalvia; order Myida; family Dreissenidae; genus Dreissena; species Dreissena rostriformis. The sequence continues at coordinate 74,626 of VMBQ01000402.1, read as the reverse complement.
TTCCCAATATTAAATACCAATTAAATATTTTATAACTCAACACCAATCTAGCAGATTGATCAACAATGTATTTAAACGTATAATTAAATAATCGGGAAGATTGTCAAGAATTTCAGCTTCTTTTTCAAGCTGTTATATTGAGCGTTGTTAAAAACTATTGTATGGCCCTAGTTTTATTTTAAAAGATCGGAACGCGGGTATACTTAGTGATCTCATCATATTGTAACATAATAAAGCGGTCAAAAAAATATTAATAATTTTCCTTTATTATTAAGTTTCCGCTCTTGGCGACTTGACTGTACACATGTTTATTTGTTTTATTCATACTGTCCTGAAAATGTTTCAATTACTAAGCGACAATAAATGATGTCCATCCATCATCTTCAACTTCATTACATTTATACGATAGCCATAAGCTGAAAATATTAATTGTTCTCTTTCTTTATGATATTTTTCTTTTCATTTTTTTTCTCAAATAGCCTAAGTTTCAGCTATATATAGGTAAGAAACTTCCATCCTTGATAATTAACCTCTATATTAATCCTCTCAGATTTCCTGTATATTGATGAACAATTTATCGCAGTAGATTTACGTTTATTTAATACCATTTTTATGTTGACTTTTCCTAGCTGTTTGTTTCAAGACGTATCATTACTCGTGTATCATAAATTCCAAAAGTTCGATGCCCTTGAGAATTGTAGTTACATTAGATTTTGATATTTAAAAAAAGATAGTAAATAAGTTTACTTATAATTCGTCAGGACTAAGGCTGTCTTAAGTGACTTAATTAGGTAGGAGTATTGGGACACACTCCGGGTCCGAACATCATGGGGCCTCAGGCGCGGAAGGACGTCATAAACTTCGAACGAAACACATACGCTATCATGACTAAACATTTGTGATCAGGATCTATACACTTGACGTTCGTATGCATCAACATATTATTTGATCATTTTAATATTGTTAACCATTTCTGATTTAAACGCGATGGTTCTTACCCTCATTTTTACTTTCAAATATTATTCGCATATGATTAACGCATGTCTTAATCAAAGGCTGAACATTCTCAAAAATACTAAATGTTTTTACCATAGGAATAATTAAGCTCCTGAGACACATTATAATTGTTAACTTCTGGTGAGCCGGATGGTAAACCTGGGCTGCTTTTTTAATAATGTAAACACTTGCCCGTGTCTTCTGATCTGCGTGGAAGATAAGCTGGACAATAATCACTTTTATGAACATTGCTTTAAAGAAGTACAGTGGCAAATACCCTTACATACTAAAAAAGAAGTTGTTTTAATAATGTTAGTACCTTGTCGGCTTTTCAAATTTAACACCGCGAAGACAAAACCAGTCTCTCTAATAAAAATCGTCAAGAATACGTCCAAAAACATGCTTTATTAAAAAGTGCTCAACAAAACCACACACCAACAGTTTATGTTCTATTTATACATTGACAACATACTTGATCTAGCCGCTCTCTGCACCAAAATGTCCACATAGTAACTGCATAATTTGCCTCAACGTCGATTTGATAATGGCGAGATACTGATTTACTTGAATAGAAATAACAGTCCTCTAGTTGACCAATGCATTTAACGCAGTGTTTATTTTTTCCATATAATAAAAACTCGCGTTGGTGACAATTATGAAATATGTTTTAACGGATGTCGTGACCTAAAACATGTCAAGAAGCAGATATTGAAGAGCAGAACAGAACATGTGTTTTATATTGACTTGCACAATCAACATCGTAAGTATAACACAACAAACAAATCATGATTAAGGTTCATGTCACGTTAATCATGTAATATCTAATTTCAGTACATATAATTATATAATAAAGTAAATTAAGTCATATAATATATAATTTCAGTACATACGGTATACAATAAAGTACATAATATTATAGTATACCTAGTCTTTATTATAAAAAAATATTACATTCGTTTATTTTATTCATATTTATTGCGTTAGTTCAGAAGTTTTAAGTATATGTCTTTATTAAAGAGGATGAACTTACATTTAACAATACGTTCCTTTTTTTAAATGCGTATTTAATAAAAAGAGAAAATTTAATTAATTTGTTCTTGTTATCAATAAGCAGATATTGGAGAACAAGACGTATTAAGTTTATTGAACTTGATTTATTGTGCATATAAGCTTCCTTGGCCTGTTAACATGATAAGACGATCTGCACTTTGTTAAGCCAATTAATTTATTGCGCAAATATCATGTACGGTCAAGGACCATCGCGTATTAATGAAGCGATGTGGTTTAGAGATCGCTATAAGAAGTCATTGCAGTTACTACTGGACAAACACACACACAGCATTTTACAATAGCATTTGCGCTATTTTACTTCTAGGTCGACGCCTGCTCCTGATTGAAGGCATCTTTTGGATGAAATTCCACGAGACTTAACGGACTAGATGTGTCCGGTCGTCGGTTTACGCATTACCAATACTTGTATTTATTTGCGGTTGGATGTGCTACTGTCCGAAATGCTCTCGACTTATGTATACGGTTCTTTTCGACAAACTAGCGGTTAACGGGTTGATGCCCCTTCGAACAACGTTTATGCGAATGAAGCGTTAACTAATAAGTGTTATGTGATCCTGTCGAGAAGTCAGATACCCAAGGGCGAATAGCTGTGCTTTAGTCAGTGCTCCAGAGCGGATACATTACACAGGCTAGTTATACTATTTATGGCTTATGTAAGCAAGGTTGATGATGTATATTGCTATTCATATATTTATTGAAGCATGTAATACATTTCTTCATTTGAACATGATCTATCAAATATCATGTACGGTCAAGGACCATCGCGTATTAATGAAGCGATGTGGTTTAGAGATCGCTATAAGAAGGCTTGGCTGTTACTACTGAAAAAGCACAACACAGCATTTTACCATAACATTTGCGCTATTTTACTTCTAGGTCGACGCCTGCTCCTGATTGAAGGAATCTTTTGGATGAAATACCATGATACGTCGGTTTACCTATTGCAAATACTTGCATTAATTTGAGATTTGATTTAGCCACTGCACGAACTGCTCTCGACTAATCTCTACGATTCTTTTCGACAAACTAGCGGTTAATGACGGTTTGACGCCTTTCTGCAAACGAAGCGTTTACGAACATCTGTTAGGTGATCCTCACGAGAACTTAGATAACCAAGGGTGAATAGCTGTGCTTAAGTCCATGATCCAGGGTGGATACATACAACTGGGTCATCATACTTATTATGTTCTGATGTAAGCAAGGTTGAATAGCTATATTGTAATTCATATATTTATTGAAACATTCTATAAAATGCTGAATTGGACCATGATCTAGTGAGTGTTTTTTGACATATTTGTTGTTGTATCTTTTTCAAAATAATGTTTTGAATACGTATGATCAATTCGTGAGAAAACATGTTGTGGATTAAATATGTACGAATATTAAAGTATGTTTCTTTATTTTAGACAAATAAACGGATTGACTAACAAAAGTAAGCGATGTTTACCCTGTAAATTTAAAACGAACACTGAATGAATTCTCTCGGAAAACCACAACACACAGATACGAAAATAAAACTTCCCCAATTTATAAGTTCATTGAAACAAGCAAATCATAATATTTAAAACAGAATTAAGTGTTGATGTTTCCATACTGCGCCTACAAAGAAACCTTGACGTTTGAAAATGAAAAACAACAAAAACAATAACACACAACAAACATCACGGTTAGTTATAAACATTCATAACTTAAATGGCGTTGTTCTTACATATACTGGTTACCATAGTAGCGATGCAGATTATTGTCCTAAGTAGTTTGAACACATTGTCCTCCTCCCTGAAGACTTGCAGTTAGTTTTATGTGGTTAAAACATACTAACTTTATTGAATGTGACATTTAATTGAGTAACCATATATGGAACCCTTAAATTAATGAATGCCACGGTATATGTAATGTGTTTTGAACAGTCGCAGAGTGCAGATTTTGGGTTTGGTGTAAGTAACGAATATCTCTGAAAGCATTTAATATGATGGAAGTATGGAATACATAAACCTTCATCACGATGCAATTGTTTTACTAGAAATATTGAATCCATTCAATTTCATCACGAATCAACTTTGTAATGCTTAACTGATCATGAATTTTTATATAAACATAGACACATTTTATTTTAAATAAATAAACTGCTTAAAGTTTGGGTCCGGGATCGGTCAATGCGAATAATTTAAAATGTTTGCCCTAACTAACTCGTATCATATAATGGATTGTAAGTGTACAGCTGTCATCGTGTATATTATTTGTTTCAAAGGCCATATCTCATATCACGTTTTAATTGAAGAGCATTTCAATATAAAGAAATTGCTCACAACCCATCTAAGTATGTAGTAACGAAGTTCCTGAGAGAAACACTGAGCATATTTCCTATGATTTCTGTTCTATTAATTGTCATTAAAATTTTAAAAAAGTCTGATATTGACGATGTCATTCTTAACCCGTTTAATTTGAAAAATGTACCTAAACCTTGCAACGTAAACACATACTTCGAAGATTTCTTACGCTTGTTTATATCAGCCTTTCTTGTCAGTCAACTGTGTTACCTCTCAACACAATCTGGTACTGTTTAAGATTGACTACTGACGTACATCATATTGGTTCGTCAAGCTGTTTGACTCTTTATTAATTGTGACGTAATTGCATGTGATTGATAACTGACGCACACATATTTACTGGGTAATATACCTTTTACCTTGTTAGTTCACTTATGAAGATGGCGTTTTCAATTTAATATATTGCCATTTATTTCCCGGTGAAACAAGATGATATGACTACTAATGACTGACCGTTTCCAGTTTGACTATTGACCTTTTCACGGAGCTAAGTGTTGTTGCTGGGAATGTATCATGTTCTGTTTTTATAAAATTGCTGTTCTTATGTTGAACTACATATCAGTTTTAATATGAAAAACATGTTCGACACAGATTTGTTACTGTCAACAAATGTTGCGTATGTTTGGTGAACGATGTTTTTATGTTGTTGTTTTCTAAATTAACAATACCAAAACATGTTATGCCATAAAGAGATCCGAAAGGGTTGAAACAGTTTAGATAAATAAATGATTGGTGTGATATAAATCAGTACTGTAAACAAAACCGATTAAAAATATAAGATTATGAATATCTTATATAAATCATTGCATGGTATTCTTTACAGACAGAACAAGAAAAATAATAAACGTATTATCCGAGATCCAATCAAATTCAATCCGTAAGATAAAACGATCAAAAACAGTATATTTAGCATTATACAACATTACTGAAATAAGTTAAGGTTGAAGGGCTACTATTCGATGAAACATTCATAATATGAAATGACAACAAAACCCATCCCGTGAAGTGTATCATTTGTTTTTGAAATTCGTAGAAGGCTTTTTTTTCAAATTTTCTATTACATGTTCCAATCTCGAACCTTTGGTATGCAAACAATATTGTTCAATTTATTAATAACTATGTTGCTTCCGCCTATAGTAACTTTATAGACAAAGTCAGTACAAGACGAGAATGCAAAGAACGACTTCACGCATTTAAAATTGTCATTAGCTACAATTATTTGGTATAAAAATTAAGTTGATTTATGTCATAATTATTGCATGATGAAGAAGTTTATCATGCACTTCGTTACGTAAGAAATTACTATATTAATATATAATATATCAAAAGTACATTATTCAATCTACAGTACCGGTGCTATGTAACATTTACGAAAAAATGAAGTTACGAGAAACGGTCATAAGGTTCAAGGTGATTCTTTAAAAATGTTTTATTGAACTTACAAACATGTTTAAATCTTCACTTAATGCAGCCTACACACGCATATACACGAACATGTTTCATGCACACATCATGGAACAGTCCCAAAATTGAACAAGCAAATGTAGACACCGAAAAGAATATTTGAACGTTGAGTCACAGAAAAACAGTTATAACGTTGATTGCATGCTATTGTGTTATTCGGTCGTGGAAACCCAGAACAATATTAAATAAATAAAAACTAATTGAAATCTGCACAAATGTTGGTGCTGTTTCAAGGTGCAATGGCAAACATTGGTACTGAACTCATATAGCTCATGAGCATTAAAGCGGTGAAGTTCTATGGAGAATTCAGAATGGGCGGAGCGGAACCTGAATTACTTTCAACATTTTAATGTTCTTGGAGGAACACAGTATACGACATTGGTACAAGATATTTACGGATGGTGTGCTGTCATTTGCAAACGATTGACCATTGTTGCAACTTTAATATGATATTATTTTCAAAGTATAATAAAGTTATACAGTTTGCGTAAAGTAAGAATGGCCGGAAAGGTAAGGTAAAATTTAAAATAGGAAATAATAAGCTGACGCCTTGTGTTCAGATGTTTCGTCACGACTGCATTTCGTGGAGAGCGTGATTGTAATCAAAATAGCTTGAGAAGGTACCGGTTTAGGAGGGTTCGTAGGTACCATATTTCAAACTTGGGCTCTTTTTAGGAAGGTGTATTTGGCTTAGATAGGGAAGTTATCAACTCATCTTTATGCTATTGTTTTTCCTCCGGGGACCCAGATTGAGTATCAAATGATAAATGATAAGTACGCCCTTTTTCGTTTTAGGGTTTCCTTGCTGACGGCGGTACCCAAACTAATTATTTTATGTTGTGCTTCCTTTGTCCCCCTAGTTTATGGCAATATACAAAATGAGAAATAATCTTTAGTAATAATCGTTAATTTGTGACTTTTTATTGTCCCGCGCGCTCGCTGCTTATAATTATCCAAATATCATCTCTGCTCTATTTATTCATTATTCATTTAATTAATTATCAATTGACTTAATTCTTTTGAACACAAACATGGCATTTTTAGATGATTAAATCCTTCTCCCACGAGATTAATAACCTTTACACAGATAACAATGCCAGCAGGCAAAATAGACCCGCGAGTATTATCTGCGATAGAACCGGACCCGCTATTTTATATGAATTTATGTGAAATCCCCATTTTATCGAAGATTCCGCTCAGATCAGAGATCGAATGGCATTCGTAATAGACCGAAAATGAAAACTATGCAATCTTAATAATATATTTAATATACTTGTTCAAGTAAAAGTGCGGATTAGATGGGTACGGAGTAAGTTTTTCTACCGAAAACACAATCGAAACTAAGACAACTATGGATTCATCATCCAAGCTTGCTAGAAATGCTACATTGATCAACGTTACAGAACGGGAGACGTATAACACGACGGCTGAAAGGAGGTTGCCGGTCGGTTACTATGGAGACACGAGTGCGTTGCTGTGGAGGGTGATCTCGCTGATTCTTATTTCCGTTGGAACGATCGGAAACGCGATGATTTTTTTCGTGATGCTTCGTCAGAAGAAGATGACCTCAACGGCCTTGTTTCTGTTTGCTCTAGCGCTCTCAGATACGCTCATTTTATTCAGCGGACTTTTGAGAGACTGGGTGCGTTTTACCTGGGACCTTGACATCCGGTTGCTTAGTAACGCCATGTGTAAAGCGAACGTCTACTTGACCTATCGCAGCATCCACCTCTTTTCGTGGCTGATTGTTTCGGTGACGTATAAGAGAACAGCTTGCGTGCTCTTCCCTCATAAAATGAAACGTGGCTTTTCCCCACGAAACGCTGGGCTGATGATCGTCATCATTGTAATAGCTGTGTTCGGAATTAATATCATATTGCCCGTTGATATTTATATATACGTTTCCTTTTTGACCGCCGCTTTCAATCAAAACAACAACAAGTATTCCTCTTGTTTTTGCCAATGCGCAGAAATGTGCTTACGCCTTAGTTGACAGGAGCACAGCATTATTTCAACAAACGAATAAAATGCCGCATCGCCGACGGTAAACGGCATGAGAAGGGAGACCGAAACGAATTGACCAACCGATATGTATATGTAGCCCCCACATACTTCGTGGCGGTGATCGAAGGAAACAATTTCTGAAACGACAAGATGATTATTTTTTAAACTTTTTTCCTCTGATAACAAATGAGTAGTTAACTGGTAATGAAATTGAAATGTATCATTTATTGATATTTGATTTAAAATGCCATGTTATGAGTTTAGGGTTTTTATTCACATTTATATTTTGTGAATACCTCTGGAAGTTTGAACTTTGGAGCGCCATAAAATCGGTTTAAACACCCACTGCTTTGGGTTCGCATTGGAATTTCCAATGCGGTAACCCAAGTTTTGTTCAATGTGTATCTGTTTCCTTTTCGCGTTTCGTGCTTATGAGCCGCATCAAAATGTTTCACACTTTGTTTTGTAACATTAAAAAAAGTATCTCATATTAGGTTTTGTTTATATGTGACATCGTCAAGTTCTCTAGTGTCCCTCTGTCGAGTTTGTTCAAAGTTTTGCCTTGATGCCCAAACTGGCCCCATACCTTTGGCCGCATGGTTTATAGAGAAGTTATTAGAACAATGATTTGTTTAACTTTTCAACTGAAACCAGAAAGACCGGCAGCGGTTTTATATTTGTCATGAAAAACTGATCAATCTTGCTTTCAACAGATTGTACAAATTATGCTCCCTTGGTAAAAGGATGCCATGTCACGGGGTGTACGTTTTAAATATTGACATAAAACCGGCCGTACAAGACTTTAACTGTTTTAATACATGAGATTATTGATTCCCATTGGTCAAGGGTATAACATTTAGAGTGTGCACATATTTTAATTTTGCACAATCAACATAACAACTTTAAAACGAGTGTTTTGTTCAATTTAAACTCAGTTGTATGAAATGCACAATGTATTATGACGATCATAAAAGGAGTCAACGAAGAATTAATTACAAAGATTCACCTTTCGTCGAAACAATATGTATATCTATTGGCCAATAGTGCATCAATAAATCAATGACATTTTATTTCTTAGCTATAAACTAGGTAACATATATCAAGTGACTCTATAGTACCACCCACAACTTGAATTGGTATTTAAACAAACGTGACCTATATGCCATTTAAAATTCATGATCTGTGAACGATATCTATAGGGTCATATCGCGTTAAACTATGTTATATATATTCAGTGACTTAACAATAAAAAAACTGACTTGCTAGGGTATTTAAACACACGTGACCTTATTGTCATTTAACACGCTTGACCTATAAACGATATAATTGAGTTAAAGTGAGCACACTTTAACATTGGACGAGGAAAATAATCTGTTTACAATTTTAAATCTCAACTCGAGAATTATTAAAATAGTGGAATACGATTATCACTTCTAAGTTAATGAAAACAATTTTTGTCCTGATTTTTTTTTATAAAGTGTTCTATGACATCAGCACGTTCACTCGACTATTGCGGGTATAGATATGGAATTTATGATTGTTGTCAACTATCCAAACTTTTTCTACCTCGTCCATGAAGCACGATCACTAATTTACAGAAGATATATGACACAATTTTAACACATCCATCTGTTCAACTGTCACTTTTTAGTTTAACAAGAACCGTTAAAATAATAAATTAAAATGTCGCATTGTAACTCAAACCACAGAATCTCATATTTACCGCATTGTGTCGTTATTTTTATTCTAGAAAAACGATTATATGTTTGCTTTGGCGATTTAATAAAATTTAAAATAACTGTGTTGTCCTTTACTGTGTTATGACTTAGGAGAACCTATACAACACTAGGTGACACAACAAATTCGCTTACTCATTATAGTTTAACTCCATAGGCAATACAATCAAGTTCAACATATCAATTAAAATAAAAAACCCATATCGCCCCAGAAATTGTAAATTAGCTTTAGTACATACATACATAAGGCACTGTATTTCACACGAAAACAAAACCATTTATATGTTGAACATTTGACCTTTTTTTCTTTGAAAAAGATGAACAGAAACAAAAGAACGTTCTTTGAGATAGTTATATAAACTGCGAAATGTTCGACACTGTATTGCTTGCCGAGAATTTCCATAATTCTGACATCGTTGAAGTCTTGTATTGCGTGATGAGGGTTACGTAGAGACCAGACAGTGGTTACAGAACGTCGCTCTAGTTTGACTACATATATTTAATTGTCAACAGTCTCGTAACCGATGTATCTAAGACGCGTCGTAATACAATTGACGATGTATTTTTGCCTGGTTTTCTTTACATAGACGGCGTCGCAAATATACACTCGAAAATCTTATAGAGCGATGGCAAATTTGACATGACAATTCGGCCAATTTAATATTTTAGTGTACCTTTGTATTGAGACAGGGGAATGTGTACTCAATACATTGTGCACGTTAACAAATCAAAACCATCTTAGCAGTTGTAAAATTCTTGTGTTGTTTTGAAAACAAATAGAGCCACAACATATATTCACAGTATGAGGAACAAGAAACAGATAAACAGTATTTTGTGTTTTTCTTTTCCATCATTAAATCTCTAGCAATGTTCTTTTTTGGCACATTTCTCTACTTTCAGATAGTTTTGATTTCAACTGTATCACATATACAATCAACCAGGTACATGTCAGTACGTCAGGTTTGAGTTCGTGTAAAGCCCAGTGTCCATTGTATATTTTGTTAAAGCCTATCCGTGACATTGAATGCTACTGTAAATAAGTTTTTTTTCCTCATTTTCTAGAATGATCACTTAATATTTTGACATATCTGGAATGGTTAATGCTCATACATAATTTATCAGGATATTATATTGACAGTCGCTGGTAGTTTTGTTCAATACTGTTATTTATTAGTTTTGAATTATTTGTGACGGAAGTATCGTAAGCATATCTGTTCAAAATATGTTTATATTTATATGAATTTGTATGTGAACAGCTCGTGTTTAAACAAAATTCAGTTTTGTTTTGTAAAAACGAACCAGTTTACTTTATAATTAAAAAAAACCCACCAAATTGCAAATATGATCAAAAGGTGACAAAATTGTCTCGAAATAACATTACACTATTTTGGAGCTACCGTGTGGATTTTTAAAATTGTGTTTCAGAAAAAACACACTGCAGAAGACTTTACCACTACATAGATAAATGTCTTTTTTCTCCTATTGTCATATTCCTTATGAATTGTTAATTCACAATTCGTCTTGTAAACATTCAATAAACATTCTGGTAATTCGTGAATTTAATGAACAAGTACTTTGATATACCGTCTTCTGTCCGAGATGGGTTTTAACATCTGCAGTCCATTTTAACATATTAATGTCCGTTTATCATGAAACAATGGCACATTTATATGGCAAGGCTGGACCTATATTGTCTAGGCAATTGATCACGTGCGTTATAGTACAAGACTTACGTGTGTTTAAAATAATTTATCTATTGAAAATGTTTCTGAATTTTTATTATTCCTATATATTGTCTCTGCCATATCAGTATTTAAATTCACATATTTGCTCTGAATTGACCAGTCGCCAAATAAGCGATCGCTCCGCCCACTAGTTTTGTTTACATAAAACGCTTATTCAATTACTTCGACACTCTTTGTTTGTCGGACCATGTTGCCGCAATAAAATAAATATGGTTGATTGTCCGTGAGTTTGATTGACAGCTGGCGACTTGTCAATTGGCACTAAGAAGATTGTGAGTCGCCTTGTAGCGTTATATATTTATAGAAACTACAGGCATATCCAAATAGATGGAGATTGCATTACCGATAATGCTCGAGGCTTCGGTGTGACATAAATCCTATTTCAATACATACTGTTCCGGACAGCTGCGAAACAAGAAGTGTCTCACTTTAAAACATATGAACAAATGTGTAGCAATAACAAATCGAAAACTCTCTCAACGGTGTCCGGTTAATAAAACATATTATTACCCGATGCCTGATATAAATGATAATTGCTTATTTTTTGCTATTTCCTCGTCGAAAAAGTAATGTTGCAATGTTTTAAACTGTTACCGGTAAATATTTCGAACTGTTGATCGGTCAATAGTTTGAACTGTTGCCCGCTGGAATAATGACTTCATTTCGTCAACAAAATGACGATTTCACCGTAAAACAGTGAATAATTTTGATATCCTTCGCTGTTATTTTTCACTGTTTGAAACAGTGAAATATCAGTTTTATTTCACTGATATTTCTCTATAAACCACCGGAAAGCATAACATAAAATTTGCTCTTTTTCTATGTTTGAAATTTGATCAGGTAATAAAACAGTTATTTCATGGATGCTTGGTGAACAGTCAAAACTATTGTCCCTCGGTATCAGGGCTGACATTTAGAACTGTTGCCCTCGGCCTATCGGCCTCGGGCAACAGTTCCAAAGTCATCCCTGATACCTTGGGACAACATTTTTGACTGTTCACCGCGCATCCATGAAATAACTGTATATTGTTATAGTATTTTGTTTTAAAACAATTAAATGAATAAAAACTAGAATACACGTTCAGAAGAAGTTGTAAGAGAGCTCAACAATATTCAACGAAAAGCAACGAAGTTTCCTTAAAATGCAGATCTTGTCTTGTGTAAAGTAAAGAAAAACTCTCATTCATTACGAGGGATATTAAGTCTTTTGGGAATTCTACACTATTCTGTGCTGAGTTGTTCACACGAGCCATATAGACGATTTTATGTTATAGTTGACACGTCGGTATTGGCGTGAACTTGATCGATTTGAATTTCTTCATTCCCGCGTTTCTTCAGCATATTCATTGATTGGTTCAAGCTTGAGAATATAAAATTCTCCCATTATAACCGGTTATACTCACTTAAAGCAACACTATGCTAAATAGGTCGTCTTTAAAAATGGCGCATTGCTCTTTAACTTGGTCTCCGTGATCGAAAATAATGGAAATCTGTGGACAATATTTCTGTTCATTTGATGTGTAGCAAGCGGTTGTCGACAATTGAAATAAGGCTAGATATCTACAATCATAGTTATTGAGAATACATAAATAGAGAATACATGGTTGGTGCCGAGATGGAGAAAGTTTATCCGGTGAGGCTTAGAAAAAGAAAATAGGGCGAGCTTTAGCGAGCCCTAATTTCTTTTTCGGGCCGAACCGGATAAACTTTCTCCATCTCGGCACCAACCATGTTTTCGATTTATCAGCCTTCATTTTAAATAATACCGTTAACCTGTTTTATTAAAGACAAATGAGTAATCGACATACAAAATTAATTATTCTGGTCGTGCCTTTTACACATGTACGCAACATGCCTAATGACCGAATAACTACCGATTGTGTCACGTAAAAAATAGTTCCACATTAAACCGTTCCTTTTAATACTTTCCTATTGAAAATACGAGAAGAAATTAAAAACGAATCGAGAATGTGATATTGTTATTGTTAGAAAATGAAACAAATATGCAACATAAAAACAAAAACTCAATTTTGTTTGAACATTCAATTAAACAAAATGGCTTGCACATTCAGTCAAAGTCAACGGATATAAATAAAATTGAGCCACAAATCAAACCAATAATCGAAAATAATTACAATTACACGTAGCACATTATTTGGATAATTACAATATTGATTGCAGCTGAAAAACTGTGCTGTAGATTAGATTGATGACATTATTTAAACTTTGACATGAGTCATAAACAAACTAAATTTAGTATAAACGACACGCTTACCTCAATGACAACTTTAATCCAATGCTTAGAACAATAAAGTAACAACGATATACACTTCCATTGTCTGTTCTTCGTGTTATGCATGACAAACACACACTCCGGAATACGTTTTTGATTCGTTCGATGCTTAAAACATTTTTTTTACTGTTTAAAAAACCACCACGTCCATAATGTTGTCCCAAAAAGTTTCGTCACCGAAATGACGTCACACGAGATACGTCATAATTGCGTAATCAAGTGATAAAAAAAAAGAAAGCTGGCTCGGTAATATATTCTAAAGAAGAAACAATTGCCGAATAAGAAAATTGATGGGATAAATGATGTTATTGGGTTTACAATTACGATAGCAGCCGATATTGGTAAAATACTACACCCTTGTGTAGTGTATTTGAAAGGTTACACTCAACTATGTGTCACAGCGTGCGTAGGAATACACTACTTCCTGTTGACCGGAGATAGGAAAAAATATTTGCCACCCCTTTATTAGGTCAATGTTTGCAACACAGGCAGGATAAAAGAAAATTCACAATATCAATCTGTGTCGAGGATTGAACTGAAAATATATCAATATACAATAGATGGATGCGAGATATTACATGAACAGTTTAAAACCATCCCCAGCTTTTGTCAAAGGATTAATTCCCATTCATTCAAAATTAAAAACATCAACACCTGCTTGTTTGAATTTGCAAACAAACCTCAAGTGCGCTTTTGTATACAAAATTGAAACCGCTAAACGCGTGGTTTCTACAGGCGATGCTTTGAAATAAATTGACTCTGAATATGATTGACAGATGTGGAGGCGCCAATACACTCGAAGTCATGATTAACGTTTTGCTTAACTAGAAATGGTGGCCAGTAATAGTAGTGGACTGTTTCTCGTATTTGAGTGTTGTGGCATTTCATTCATACAGAAATAATATATACTTTTTAAACGATGAGTCAGTGTCGCTAATAATTGAAACTGCAAGGCAGTATCACCAGTTGCAAGTTGTACAAAAACAACGTGCGTATATGAATTTAAATGCATAAGATTGTAAAAGACATGAACATTTACACAATAGCTATGACATTGAAAAACAATAAATATTCTTAAAAATAGCGTTTCTAATAATATATATGCTCACAACACAGGTTGATGATTAAGTTCGAATAAACATATTTAACAATATAATTATAAGACTTAATTAGAATAACACGCAATACTCCAATCACTTAATAAACGTCTAGCTATTGACATTTGATTACTTGCATGAAGGATGCACCATTCAGGTGTTCATACCATTCGTTACCGAACTATTGTGTGATTGAACTTCAATATTATATAATCTTTGGTAGATTTATTAACGATTATTTAAAACATTATTGGAACTGAAAACATTGTTTTGTTATGATCGCTATGATTAAATATAGATCTCATAAGAATAAAAACGAGTCAAATATGTGTGTTTAGAAAAATACTGTATTAACTTAAACACATCTGTTCGAAGACCACACAAGTCTAAAAAGTTGCAATATTTGGTAATACATTTCTTAAAATGATGTATATGTATCGAGTCAATGAAAGTTTTGCAAATCGAATCTGAAAACAATTCGTCATTAAAAAAATACATTCACTCGCTAATGCTAGAATTCTCAAAATATAATTTGTGTGAGAATTACATCAGACGTTATTGATAAGGGGATCGTGAACATATTATTTATTATAAAACAGTAGAATGTGTGATTGTTTTACTTGATAAAATGATGATTATAGAAAGTCAACAATCCAGCATCAACACTTGAAGTAAACGCGCTTTCATCATACACGGAACAGTCGTTGCCACTTCGCTATGTTGGAACCGTACATCTGCTAGAGGCATTGCAAGCAATTAGGAGTTTGCCATTAACTACGAAAACAAATCGACACTCCAAGGACCGGTTTCGCCTTTATTAACAAGTGAATGTAATATGGTTAATACTTCATTTACTGAAAAATAAGGTAATCCAAGGATCAAAGAGCTCTCCAACATTAAGCTTGAAACACACTGCAGTCAGTAACAGTAAGACATGTTTAGAGATAGGCCTGATTAACAACTGATTTTCCTTTGGAGGGATTATCCAAACAAGTCAAACTTTGTTCAGAATTATGCTATCGTGAATTTCTCCAACAATTTATGAGCTATTGGTAAAGGTCATTACATGGGAAAACAAAAGAAAATGTTGGTAAACAGATTGATTTGGATAACTAGGTTGATTTGACCAGAAACATGTACCAATTGAACGCATCATATTCAATGCAGTACATGTAAATAGAGTAAAGTAAATACAGATAAAGATATTTATAATTTGGATTCTGACCGATGAATATTTCCGTTCGTTTTATATGTGCTTAAATCAAAATCGATGCAAACACATTTAGACTGCTGTGTTTAAATATAATAAAATACATTTAAATAAGAAAGTGTACACTTGATAACAATACAAAACCTATACCATTTTAACAAACAATAAACCATGCAACGGTCGCAAACACTCTGTGTCTCGAGAAAATGATATGTAATCCACCACTAGACAAATTGTATGGCTGTGTTAACTTATCATATTTGGAAATACAAACATATATTTAATAAGATGTAGATCTTATTTCAGAGCAAATACGCACTTTACAACCTCCTGGTTATGTTTTGTAGTTTAGAAACCATATCAATATTGCTTTACAGTATCCGACATTCCGACATGTCGGGTGGATCGCATTGAATCTTATTGGTGCGATTCATATTATGCGATCCTCTTCGTTACAGAAGTTTAAGTGTAAAAAAACACTTATATTTATAACAACGTCAGAATATGATGCGTCACTAATATGTTATTAAATACACAATTTGAGGTCGTTACGTGTTTATTGTTGCTTGTATTAGTAGATGAAACACACAAAGGACAAAACTATTGTTCTGATAGGACAACTTGTACAAGCAAGGTTATAATGTTTTGTCTACTTCATTATATTAAATCATTTATAATTGGGTTTTCTGTATGCAAAATTATCAGAGAATTTTCTCATGTGGTGTATCAACAATTAAAGTAATTTAATTAGTTTAAAACTATTAATAAATGACTTGAAATGGATGTTTCACAGTAATATTAACTCCAATATATTGGAACATTTTGTAGATGAAAATGGCGTTTCACCTTTTTTTATATTGGTGTAACCCGTGAACGTGTGTCTGTCTTATATTAAGCCCAAGTCTCACTATTGCCGGTGTAGCCCCGGTTCATCCCGGTTTGATATAGCCGGTCGACCGGCGACTACCGGGATTATCGATTGTTATTTTGTTTTAGAGCGGTCACATATATTCCCGGTGCCGCCCCGGAACTGCCCCGGTTTACATCCCGGCAGAGTCCCGGTCAGCCCCGGTAGAGCTACGGTTTATCCCGGTGACGCCCCGATGAGTCCCGGTCGTAGCCGGTATTGCCTGGTCGAGTCCCGGTCGTAGCCGGTAGCGTCCCGGTGGAGCCCCGGTGAAAGCCGGTGGCGTCCCTGCAGAGCCCCGGTGACATAACAAGCCGATGGAGCCCGGTTCATCTCGGAGGTATTAAACATTTTAATAGTTTGCCGGTGGAGCCCCGGTTGTCCCCGGTTGTCCCCGGTTCATCCCGGACGTCCCCGGTGGAGCCCCGGTTCATTCCGGTAGACCCCGGATCACGCAACGGGGCTCCACCGGCATCGCAAAATGTGATAGTTAGACTTGGCCTTTACCTTAATAACTCCTTTGTGAAGTAGCACCGTCTTTATCCTATTGAATTTGTGTGTTTTTACGGATGTTAAGATGTTTGTATATACCTTAATCTTGTCATAGCATTTTCTCTACAAAATACGCAAGTGGACATAACATTGTGTAAAGTTAATGGGAGTATAAGTATATATTTTACAAATAACCGTTATATTAAACATATCGATGTGAACTTAAGGATCAGTTCATCTACAATACACTGAGCATTTTATTCTATATCAAATGTATTATAAATTGTTAAAACTGCGACACCACCACTATGACCTGAAGAACATAATCGTGACCAGCACTAACAAAGTCTATATAATAAGAGTAAAAACATAACATAATATAAGACTATGTTAGGGTGAGCAACTAAAACTTTTTTTTCAAAGAATATGAAATCATAAAGCTATTTGAACAAGAAAATAAATAAATCTTTAAAAAATCATTTGACATTTAGGGTTCACATGTACTTCACATGTACGACTCGCAATTATCTCACGTATAAAACGTAATTGCTTAGAGACTGAGTCAGTTTTTCATAAATGTTTTTAATATTGTCATTTGATGGCCATTATAGTCTAATGGAACCACTCGTACTTTGTACTCAAACTGTTCACCATCACGTTCTAATGTTCTAATGTCTAAACTTATGCTTGTTATTCAACCGAAACTGTTTAATTGCACAGTTGCATGTTATTGTGTTGTGCGATTGAAGTACATGAGGACTTTTTGTCAGACTTTAGATAAACGCATTTTTTGTTTTAATTTTAGATGTATTCGGAATATACACTTATTATTGCTCGAATGCAGATCCAATTCTTCACTGCATGAAATCTTTCTGCAAAATCAGTAACAGCTTGTCAACATAAACGCGGTATCACCGGAGACAATGCACCGTTTTTGTAAGATGGCATTGACCGTTTTATGTGGATCCCCCTCACAATCTTTGGACCCAAAATGTATTAACTATCGCATTTTCAAGTAAAAAATGTGTAACATATTTTTACCACGTTTGTTTGTTCCAAACACAATTTTGCTTTCTATTATGCGATTTCACTAACTTTGAACGCGATCATAAACGTGTATATACTTCAAACGAAATTATTTTGGTGGATGATTTACCTTTGAATAGGTTAAGACACGAGAAGCAGTATTTCCGCTTCTTTTGGCAGGCTTCTGAATATAATCAAATTGTTTTACTGTATATAATTCTCGCTGATCTTCATTATTAAAGACAAGGAATACAACTTAGCGTAAAATTTCTAATAAACACCGAGACTAGTCAAAACCGAGCACAACATTGTAAAATATAATTCTCATTTAAATTGTACAAATTTTTATCATCACATGTTATGATCGAAGCTCCAAACGAAATATCGTTATTTATCGTGATCCGTTATTCATTTACAAAATGTATCAAGTTCGGACAAAAAGGTTAACGTAATATTGTTAAAAAAGTTCAAGCACAGACGTATTTTTGACAGAGATTTGGTCCGATCAAAAATGAGATGAACCGGTCAAAAGTGATTAATATATGAAAACGTATCAAGAACTTGCTTCAACCAAAATATATAGGTACACTTATCATTTTTTATCAGATTTACTATTACATCTCAATTAGACCTTTATCCACTCTAAATGGCAGCTGATTTCTTGAAGCAATACTTTTATATGCAGCACAAATGCATACTTGCACCACATAGACAGGACGACCGTTTTTCGTTTGCAATCCCCGCATAGACGAAAGGTGTCACGTCTATGCGGCGACACGTCTATGTGGCAAAATAATGCTGTACATAAGACTGTGAATAACTAGATGGTTTTGTTATCGTATTCTTGTTGAAATTGCCAATGCACTATTGTTCTGGTACACATGTCACATGTTTATAATTATTGGAGCAACTTAGAAAATACCTTGTGTCCCAACTGAAACATGATAAATGTCATCACTTTGTTACTACAGTAGAAGCCAATACACCTGGGTAAAATACATAGGCAATGGTGAAATATATAATATATAAAATATATAAATAATGAAACTCCTCAAACATTATCAGGAGATAAATTAATGTTCGCTAGTTTTTTATTTAATGAAAACGTTGCGTTTTACTACAAAATACTACATTGAATACGGCATATAACATAAAAGCATGCATGATTTAAGCTGTGATTACGGGCAATAACATCAATTGTCTTATCACTCTGTACATTTTAATTATACTTTAATAAAAAGCACTATATAATGACATCTGCTCATTTGTAATGAATAACGGTTGGCAATCAAAATTCTTCAAAATACAAAGAGGAATAAGACAAGGCTGTCCTCTTTCATCTCTTCTTTTTATTTTAATAGCCAAACTATTAGCAACACAACTTCGATCATGAAATCAATATGAAGGTATAATGATAAAATGCAACCAACATGTTCGAAATATTAAAATAACACAACTTGCAGATGATACTACAATTTTCTTAAAAAACACAAATGAGATACCAGTTGTGATTAATATAATCGATGAATTCGGTTTAATATCAGGTTTACAATTAAATAAACACAAAACCGAAGGCATATTACTTGGCAAGTCTAAACGCGAAAACGAATGTGTAATTCACGACATAAAATTTAGGCCAATGGTTAAAGCCTTAGGCACTTACGTTGGGATACATTCTGTTAAATGTGATGAACTAAATTGGAATTACAAAATTGTATCTTGTCAAAAAGTTATTAATTCCTGGATTAACAGGAACCTGACATTTTATGGAAGGTAAACAGTAATTTAAACATTATTGGTACCAAAATTTACATATCTTTTACAGTCAACATTTGTTTTAAAGAATATCATACATTAACTAAATACTATGTGTTTTAAGTTCTTATTGAATAACAAAACCGAAAAAATTAAAAGATCTATTTTAAGAGATAATAAACAAGTTGGAGAAATTGAAATGCCTGACATAAGCATTTTTGCAAAAACACTCAAAATGAAATGAGTAAAAATGATATGTATCGATGACAATGCAAATTGGAAAGTTATTCCTAATTTCTTCTTAAATCAGTATGGCAAAAAGTTGTTATTTTTTTNAAGTTTTTTTTTAAGTGTATACAAACATAAAAGAAATCAGGTGGAGATGAATTTGTGTAATTTTTGTCAACATTGTTACGAAAAAAGATGTATGCATCTACTTTAATTTTTATTCATGAATTATAATAAGGTTTCTCTACTGCTGGTGAAGCGGAAGTTTCCCAATATTAAATACCAATTAAATATTTAATAACTCATCACCAATCCAGCAGTTTGATCAACAATGTATTTAAACGTATAATTAAATAATCGGGAAGATTGTCAAGAATTTCAGCTTCCTTTTCAAGCTGTTATATTGAGCGTTGTTAAAAACTATTGTATGGCCCTAGTTTTATTTTAAAAGATCAGAACGCGGGTATACTTAGTGATCTCATCATATTGTAACATAATAAAGCGGTAAAAAAAAATATTAATAATTTATCTTTATTATTAAATTTCCGCTCTTGGCGACTTGACTGTACACATGTTTATTTGTTTTATTCATACTGTCCTGAAAATGTTTCAATTACTAAGCGACAATCAATGATGTCCATCCATCACCTTCAACTTCATTACATTTATACGATTGACATAAGCTGAAAATATTAATTATCCTCTTTCTTTATGATATTTTTCTTTTCATTTATTTTCTCAAATAGCCTAAGTTTCAGCTATATATAGGTAAGAAACTTCCATCCTTGATAATTAACCTCTATATTAATCATCTCAGATTTCCTGTATAATGATGAACAATTTATCGCAGTAGATTTACGTTTATTTAATTCCATTTTTATGTTGACGTTTTCCTAGCTGTTTGTTTCAAGACGTATCATTACTCGTGTATCATAAATTCCAAAAGTTCGATGCCCTTGAACCATCATTGAACCTCAATTAGATCAAGCAAACAGATCTTAGGGGCATGATTGGAATACGAGTAGTGTTATACGAGCATATGTTAGCAATCTGAATGCTAAGAAACCAAAATTTACATATATTTTACAGTCAACATTTGTTTCAAAGAATATCATAAATTAACTAAATACTATGTGTTTTAAGTTCTTATGGAATAACAAAACCGAAAAAATTAAAAGATCTTTTTTAATAGGTAATAAACAAGATGGAGGAATTGAAATGCCTGACATAAGCATTTTTGCAAAAACACTCAAAATGAAATGAGTAAAAATGATGTGTATCGATGACAATGCAAATTGGAAAGTTATTCCTAATTTCTTTTTAAATCAGTATGGCAAAAAGTTGTTATTTTTTTTTCAAATGAAAATCGATTAATTTAAGTCATTACCAAAAGAAAAATGGAAAATACCTGCCTTTTATGAAGATATTATACGCAATTTCATCGAAATGAACAATGTCAATACACCAACAAAACCACAAAGATATTTTGATATAAGAACTGAAGTAATATGGGGAAACCGATATATAAAACATTATGACAAATGCCTTATTTTCGAAAACTGGATAAATTCGAATATAATTTTCATTAATGATTTACTTTCGAACACTGGCGTAGCTAAGAAAACTCATATTATTTCAAAATAAGAAAACAAATCTAACTGGATTGCCAAGTTAAATAAACTAAAAATATCAATTCCGAAAGATTGGACTCTTACTATGCAATCAACTGAATCTTTTTATGCCACGGTAAAAACAGACCAGCAGGGTACATTTGTTAAAAATATAAACATCTATAACTTGAATAATAAACAACAAAAACAGATATTTATTAAGCATAAATGTGCTAAACCATACGTCCATGATTACTGGACGAGAGTATTTAAAGAAAGATTAAACTGGAAATCAGTATACGATTTTATTAATAATGTTATTCAGAATACTAAGGTTAGACAAATGAGATATAAACTTATTCATAAAATTATCCCACCAATAAAAACTTGTTTACTTTGAAAGTTAAAGATTCGCCTCTATGCCTTTGCTGTGGGGAATTAGAAACTATTAGACTGCCCTTATGTACGTCCATTCTGGTACATTATTCAAATAACTTTCCAGAAAAAGGTTTTTGTTCTTCTCTCATTTCCCTTTGTAATATAGTTGTCGGTTATAAAATAGAAAGTAGTACATACGATGATGTCAATATCATAATGAGCTATGCTTGTTACTCAATATATAAATGTTACATAATCAGTGAGAGAAGATAAAAAATTATTGATATGAAAAATATACTTATTAGAGATCTCCATACTGTTACCCAATATTACAAAAAAAGAAAAATCTGTCACATCACACTATCAAAGTTTGTTAAACACTTGACTTTATAGCCTTCACATTATGTTAATTTGTGGCCTTTACCAAAATCAATGGTCCAGTGCTTTTGATGTCTTATACAACAGAAATATTTTTCTAGAACTTGTAATAAAAGAAGTATCCTATGTAATTTATGTAATAAGAGTCTTTAAAAACCCTAAAACTTAAAGAAACTATTAGATACTAGAATGTTTATATAACTGTGAATGTATGTAACTGTACTTTATAAATGAGCTATACTCTGTTATTATATGTACTTATTTTTTGTGAATAAAAAGNAAATATAAAACAAAAAAAAAAAAAAAAAAAAACATTACAGCATATTATAAATTTGGACTCTTTTTTATCAGTTTTTATTGTTTATACATGAACGTCTGTTATTATCACAAATTTAAAATGCAACTTATATATATGCAGCACAAGTATTTAACAGTTCCTATATTCAATGAATCGGAATTAACAACATTGCGCACGTAACATGATAGAGCTGCATTATGTATTCTTGCAAAACAAGTATTTATCTGTTCCTATATCGGAATTAAAAACATGGCGCATGGAGCCCAATTGAGCTTTATAGAAACAATATGCATAGCCAAATAGATACAGATTACATTACTGCCATTGCCTAAGGCTTCATGGTGAAATAAATCTTATTTGAATGCGTGATGTTCGAGACTTGCTTGTCGGTGTTTTGTATGGTTTACTTTTCCTAACTCATGAAATCATTATAACGTATGGTAATAATAAAAGGGAAACAATAAGTTCAAAGCGATCTTCGTTTTAATAACATCACGTGAAAACACTAACGTTTTTAAGTAATTCACAAATCTTCAATGGAAAATCAGAGTTTTCTTCAATATCGGCATTTAGATTTATATTGAAAATGTGTAATATTTCTTTTAGATTTCATAATTATTGGATAGTTTTTGCTAATTGGTTTCTTCAAATGTGTATGCGACATCGACACAAAATACTTAAATTTGCATTTAATTTATATTCATACAATTATATTTATAAGTTATTCAGATTGAAATCAATGGCGTTGCATATAGCAGTTACACATCTAGTGATAATAAAAATGAATGATCCTCTATGAAGTCGATCTTTTACGCTACGCGCGTTACACTTTTGTATTTTCCACAAAAAGTAAACAAGCACCTTTAATCGACCCTATGATGAAGAGTTGCCTGTCGAAATGGCACACCGTCCATATGTTTTTCCCATGACCGAATTTATTCGTCAGGAATATATGTGGTGAACTATATCTCATAATTGAGGTTCGTTGCACTTTATTTCGCGTCTAGGACTTTACATTTACGTATATACAATTATTTATTTGAAACATGATCGATTCCCTACTGATTCCGTTTTCCCGAATTGTCTTTTACATTGCCATTTTCCGGTCATTATAGTCTGATGGTTCCACTGGTGGGCATATCGTGTATCGCCGACACAGTTTTGGAACTCGTCTGTCAGTTTGATTTACTGTACCACTCAATAAAGATCTTGCATTGTTTTAGATCCGGACTGCTTATACCGTTGATGATGGATTTGGTCTCATTGCATGTTTTATCGGCACGACTTACCTCTGAAATTTATTTCTGACTGATGTCAATTTAAACAAACTCATCTTATCATAGTTTTTGTTGGAAAAGGGGAATAAACGGGATTAATAACGCAGCAAAAAAATGCCGTATTTAAATTACAGGTATTTTCCTCTGGTTATTAAACGACAGACTCCTGAATAACCATAACTCGACAACAAAATGGAAAAAGGACATTCAACATGTGTTTTGTAAAAAGGTTATTTATCATATTTATAAGTTTTTTAATCTTACGTATAAATGTGTATGGGCGTTGCAACAATTGTTACCTTTTTGGGGCCATGTATGCTTTACCTGACGTTTACTGTCAGGTTCGCATAGTTTTGCCAAACAATGACAGGTATGTCATCGATTGATAAAGTATAACATAACTGTTAGAAAACAGTGGTTAAGATTGTATTGTAACACAATATTGCCAAAAATTAACCTTATATCAAACTATATACACTCGTATTGCTTTTGTAAAAGTTGGGCTGTCCTATACATAATTCAATGAATAAATAGAAAATTCTAGAAATGAGTTTTCTGTTTGAACGATACATAACATTATAATAACACATGAGTTCTGTAAAATATCATACATTTTAATTTATAGCTAGACTAGTTTGGCAAAATGTATGTGTGATAGTAGTTTTCAAAATTCATAAGATGCACTTAGCAGGAGTATCATAGCCTGAACAAGAAAACATTGTTATATTCTTTCAGACGTTTTTCAAAATTTCTATTAACTCAAGCTTGAGTCTAACTCAAAATACTTAGCTGATTTACGAAGTACGTTTATCCTGGGAAAGCATTTAACAAAACAAATGTTATAACAATTTCATTAGATATTATTTTTGCATTGACCGTTCTAAGGCGGTGTTTTGTATTGATGTTTATGTTTGACATGTGTTTAATGTCTCGTGCCTTAAATAAAGGACCTTGAAGTGATGATGAGTATGATATCCTGACATTCTGTCCATGATTTCTCGAAACATGTTAAGCCTGTTTTAACAGGTTTCGTTTTAGCACGCTTTTTCATATTTGAAAAACACGTGCAAACATTATTTATAAAATATGACACACACAAATTGACAATTATAAGTCAGCTTAACAACATAAATATTATTTTTTTCGACACATTTAACTTTAAATTGTTGTATGAATCTAAGAAATAAGTGACTTCAACTTGTTATTCTTAAACCAGGCTGAACTATGTTTAAGAAATTAGGGCCTGTTAAAGCAACTGGATTTTCCCTTTATATATTACATATACGATTATTGACATAAACGCAAGAAAACATTATTTATTCAATCATTTTTTCTATGAATGTTTAAGCATTGGGTGATATTCATCATATTGGACGTTAACTAAACTGCAATAGTGATCATTCCGAGTGATTATTGGCCGCTAGGACTAATAGTTTGAATGTAAATATCCCTTCCTTCAAGCAGATGTTTTTAAAAGTGTATGCATGCTTTGTTAATGACTGTAAGTATTACGTTTCACACGATATGATGATATAATTTGTTTTATAGGTATAAGTATTGTGCGGCAATACGTTCGATATTACGTCGCATGTGTAAATTGTTACTCACCTTTTTCAAACACTACGGATAACTGGTTGATAACTAACCGTTTGCTTAGCATAAGTAGATATTATTTGTGCATAACTATAGTTAGGGTATGCTGTTTATCAAAGTCTGATCCTAAATGGTTTTACATTTTAATTTGTGCCATTTTTTAACCCGCATGGATATACCGCTCTTTCCATTGCAACTGTAACATATCTTTACTTTATAGGCCGTCTTTTCCCTCAACTTAGAAGGAAGTGATTGAGTCCACTTTTGTATTTTCAGCAATGTCAACTGATAACGGTCAGTTGCAATGGGTAGACGCGGTGACCACAGCAGGTTTCCAGTACAGTAGCGATAGAAGAGCAAAGAAAGAATAAATGGTCATATTTCCTTGGATTTTCTGCATGAAATTACCGTTTTTTCCAAAGCCATGTCCGATTAATTCTAGAACACATGTGCAAGACATGTGGAAATGTCAAACATGATTAATCCCTTGGAACTATGATTTTGTCGAAACGTATTCTAAAAATCGCTAAGAGCAATGTGCTGTAGAATAATCAATCATACTTTCTAACCCCGTCTAACACAAAGCATCCTTTGTGAACGTGGTTGTTATTTAAACCGACAGCACGAATCATAAAGTGTTTAAATGCTTTCGAGTTGAGAAGAAGTACAAAACATGCCATTAACATTTACCTTTGAGCGTGCGTAATCACCATTTTTAAATAATTTGTTCTTGTTGGTAAATCAACTTTTAATGACTTCCTATATCGATTTCATTACAACAGCTTAAAAACCAATGCCCATAAAGCAGCCTATAATGAGTAAGTTATCGACAGGACATGGGCACCGATTTATAACAATTATTCTTAAACGCATTTTTATTCATTCGAACAGACAATGTAATATATTCCGGTTGTTTTATGCAGTGATACTTAGTGTAATATTAAGCCATTGCTTTCAATTTGATACAATTAATATAATACAGATGGACCAATGCGGCTTCACGGCATTCAGTCTATATTTCGGTCTTTAATGATGTTTCTGACACCATATGAAATTGTTTTGCATCAAATTGCCGGAATAATATAAATATAAGTTATTGAAGTAAACATAAACGATCCATGAACTATAAACGGTTGTCGCTTTGAAATCGTTTGCAGTCTTTATAACACTAGCAACGGCTCTCATTCTAAGGATCATCAACAAATTAGACGATTTGAGCATAAAAACCGGTTGCAAAAGATAATTATTTATACAAGAGCAGCATGTTTAAGTACATTATGATTGAATGTACCCCATAGAGATTTAGAACCTTCAGGAATATAGGATATCATAATGAAAACGCCACTCTCAAACGGCTCAGAGGAACAAACTCGTGTAACACCAGTCAATTCAAAGGCTGCATTAGAAAATTGTAATTGTCCGACAAAGTAAACTGTTTCGGTGTCAAGACACCTAAATAAGCCGTTTTAAACCTTATGTTGTTAAGCGAGTTATGTGACCAACACAAACACGTGTGCCATATGTGACAAGAATGTTTTTGTCAAAAATTTCTCGGCACATTGAAAAGTTGTGTGTGCAAAACGTGTCCACAAGAGTCTGCACACGAAATTAACTCCGCAAACACGTAGAATCTCACATAAGAGGCGGTATTTGTGTTTTTAAGGAAAGAGAGATACTTCTTTTCAGCGATTTTCACTGCACGCAAAGGCGTGTAGAAATAATTGAGACACAGCTTGAGTTCTAACTTAGGATGCACTGCCATATCATTGAGGCTATTTGAATATTCTAGTACATTGACCCGCGTGCTTTAAGATGCTAGGATATACAAAACGTCATCTGACAATGCTCATGTTTTTCCATTCAATTTCAATTTTGATTTGTTTTATCAAACGTGGAATACATACACATATTATCGATAAATTGACGTTTAATACATTTTAAAACTCCCTGGTTGACTGTCGTTATGTAATTAACTGACATGTTTGTTAATTTGTGTTTACATTTAGCCAAAAGTCAAAGTAAGCAAATCGTAACTTCTTTTATAATATTAAATTACAAAATTGATCCTCTTTAATTCTCACAAATTACGTTTTTATTGAAAATATATTGAGACACGTTAACATTGAAAGTTGTACAACGCGTTTAATATTTGCTTCAAAAATGTATATTTGTTAATTGTTTTAAAATGATAAAACATGTTACGAGTAATATGATTGTCAATGATACTCCACTGGATTTGATCTAAGTAAACACTATTAACATTTAATTTTCTTATAAAAGGTTATTTACATAGAATGCTTCCATACGGTACTATTTGGTAGTAAACCTGATGCGAATAAATGTCTTCGTTTTGATTTAGCTGATGCATATATATTAACCTCATTTCATCGGACCTCAAACAGTTGCTTTTCCGTTTCTCATGTGCATATCTATTATTGTTTTACCATACAAATTCATTTTTAGGATTGTCACGCTTTGAACTGATCTACGGTTATTTGTTTTATATCATTTATCATTGCATATTGTATGGGAATGTTTATCATGTTGTTTTGATAGGACAAGTATAGTGTTTTCTTTTCTCAGGTTTTTGATCGATATTTGTGTTACCTTTTATGAAACAATATGTATAGACAATTAAATAAAGATTGCATAACTGAAATTGCCTAATGGTGGGTTCCCACTGCCGATCCGATCAACTCGATCACCAAAATTTGCCGACCAAATCCGACCAAGCTCGACTAAAAAGGGTATACACAACTTCTTCTCGACCTCTTGCCGATAACACACGCCCCCACACGACTCATTCAACTCCCACTCAACCATCTTTCCGATTTCCGCTCGATCATCGCGACCTATACGCGAGCCCTAAACTATCTCAGCTCGACCAAGTGGACCTCAGCTCGATCGCCACTAGATCTTCAAACGACCAGATCGTGATGGTCGTACTACAGTCGTACAAAGTCGCGAACGGTCGTGTATTGCAACTTTGAGATAAAAACTTCAAACATTGTTGTTCACTAATCACTTTATTCATCATGTAGATTGAACAATTACAGTTGTGGGCCAGATGTTTAGAGCTCCAGAGAGACAGGGCCATGGCTGTATAAGAGTTATTGTATAGAATCGTAGAGACATTGTAGGGATACAGCTACTTCAGTCTCAGCGACTGTACATTTACACGATGTATGTGCAGTATCATGTTTGTATTTGATTGTAAATGTATGTGCAGTATCATGTTTGTATTTGATTGTAAATGTATGTGCAGTATCATGTTTGTATTTGAGAAGAAACCGTTATATTTGACATATCAATGCGAACTTAAGGATCATATATTTTTTAACGAAATCATAAATGGATACAAACCCACATATGGACTTAAACAAATAAACGTCACTTGGCAAATGTTGACATAAGAACTCGTATTTACAGGTCAAGAAATGCAAAAAATATGAACCTAAAACACAACATAAAATGCGACAAGGGTTTGGTGGGCAAATTATATTCTTATTCCAAGAAATATTGAATTAATTCACCTATTTGTACACATGAAAATAGAAATCCTCAAATAATCATTTGAATATAAGGACTTTTCATTTACGTATATTACAATTATTTCAGGAGTTAAACATGATCGATTGCCTACTTAGTTTTCTTGATCTGTCCCATATATTGTCATTTTCTGGTCATTATAGGCTGATGGTTCCACTCGTAGGCACATCAAGTAGCGCCGAGACAGTTTGTTCAACTCGTCTGTGGACTTTATTGGATGATCATACCAAGCGAGGGCATATGAAGTAGCGCCGACACAGTTTGTGCAGCTCTGTCAGTTTGATTAAATATACCAGACAATACAAAATCGTGCATTGTTTAAGAACCGGGTTGCTAATACCGTTGCTGTTGGATTCGGCCTCATTGCATATCTTATCGGCTAGACTTACCTCTGGAATTTATTTCTGCCTGATGTCAATGTGAACAAATTCACACAATCATAGTTTTTGTTGCAAAAGGGGAATAGACGGGACTAAGTACGCAGTAAATAAATGCCGTATTTAAATGACATGTATTGTCTTCTGAATGTTAAACGAAAGACTCTTGAACTGCAATAACTGTCTAACAAAAAGTACATTCCACATGTGTTGTGTAAATAGGTAATTTGTAACATTTATATTTTTTTATCTTGCGAATAAATGTGTATTTTTTTTTGCATCATTTGTTACCTGCTTAGGGCCATGTGGTCTTCACCTGACGTTTGCTGTCAGGTTCGCATGCTTTTGCCAAACAATAACAGGCATGTCATTGATTGACAAAGTATAAAATAACTGTAGAAAACATGTGTAAAAATTGTGTTGTAACACAAAAGTGCACACGATTGGCCTTATATCAAAATATATACAATCTGATTGTTTTGAATCACTTTGACTGTAATGTACATAATTCAAGAAAAAGAAAATGCTAAACTTAAGTTTTCTGTTTCGAAGATACATGTTATTACAATAACATATGACCTATGAAACATATCATACTTTTTAATGTTTAGGTTGGTAAAATGAATGTGTGTTAGTTTTTCTCATAATTTATAAGATGCACTGAACAGAAGCATGTTTGATTCATGGCCTGAACGAGAGAAAAGGTGATATTATTTCGGACATCTTTCAAACTTTCTATTTACTCAAGCTGGGATTTACCTCAGAAAACGTAGCTTTAACGAGGGAGCGTTTATCTAAGGAGAGAATTAAAAAAAACAACATGTTATAACATTTTCATTAATTATTATTGTTGCATTTAACGTTTTACGGCGATGAATCCAGTTTTATATTGATGTTTGTGTTTGGCATATGTTAAATTGTGTCGGTTTCTTGCCTTAAATGAAAAGTGCTAAGCCTGTTTTAACAGGATTCTCTTTTCATATTGCAATACAATGTGCCAAATTCCTATTTGCAAGAATTAATTGAAAAGAATAGGTCAACTAAACAACATTTATAATTATCTAATTTGTGTTTTTTTTCTTTTTTATCGTATTTTATAAAGTGTCTCATATGTTATAGGAAATTTGTCATTTGCCTTAAGAAATTTGTCATTTGCCTAACATAAAAGCCTAGTGGACACATTTTTTTTTATTCTGATACTGCTTCCGGAGTCTCATTAGTCTTATCTATTTGTTTGTGATTATGATAAATTACATGAATATTTCATATGACGTAGTTTTACCATACAAAATAATTTTAATGTAATTAAAATAATGTTTTTTTTAATTGACACGCTTTGAACTAGATTAGGTAATTCAATGTATATCATTTATCATTACATATTGTATTGGTATGTTTACCATGTTGTTTTGATAGAACAAGTATTTGTTTCTAAGGCTTTTGACCGATGTTCGGTTTGTTTACTGTTAGGTACAAGGGTTAATGTCCGTAATGAAGTTTTCACGGACACACATCGTCCAGAAAGAGTTTACAGCGTGATTTGATATAAACCAAACAAACTTATCAACAACACAGACACTGTTAATTTGACGAACTTCACGATAATGCCATCGTATTTGTCGCATTGTTGTCGTCTTTTTTCCCATATCAAAATTTCGGGTGGTCGGTAGTCGAGCGATAAAACACTGGTCTACCATTCCAGCGGTCGTGGGTTCAATCCCTGGCCGGGGCACTGGAAATTTCAGAAATGCTTCAAGTGTTTCCGACCCAACTAGAGATGTACTGGTATGAAACCCAGGTAATTATCGCGTGTATCGGTGCTATACACTGAGCACGTAAAAGAACCAAGGGATCTATTCGCAAAGAGCTAGGGTATCGCACCCGGATTCCTTGTATCCCAAAACTGTCTCTTATACCCGCTGTCTCTCCAGCAAAACTAAAGGACCTCATTGGAAATAAGTGCTTGCACTTTCAAGGGTTTTCCTTGACTGCAAGGTAAAAATACATACATACATACATACAAATAACATTCCTGTTCAAATTGACTTGCCAATTCGACCAATGTCATCTTTAACAGTGTATTAAGGAAATATAATGGGAACTAGGTAAAATTTGTATGAACATAATTTTCCTTTAAATGTCTACTAAAACAAATACAATCCATCTGCTTGCATATGTTCATAAAATATCCAACACTTTTCATTCATACACGTTGACATGTGTAAGTAATGCAGTTTCAATACATTTTCTAAAATACGCACTAAAATAGAACAAACTCAATGTTCCCCCGCAAAGTTTAACGATGTTCTGAATAAGCACAGATATGACAACGAACTTGCTACACGTGATTCATTAAAGAACATATGGAACAGATCGCGTTTTCCATTTTGCTGGTCTCGTTCTTTAGGAACAAAAACCAGTCGGTCAATATATTTAGAATGACGATGCTTAAACAGTATAAAATTACCACACTTAATTTAAGAGAACATTCGGAACTGTTGATCAAAAATAAACGGCTGATATTAAAATGTTAATGAATAATAATTCCATTGTCCAATGGATTAGTAAACGTATTTCCATTGAAAAGACTAAAAATTACGACTGTCAGTGTAGTGATTTTGAAACAAATAAGTACATTATTAACATTTTCCATTCGCTTCTTTCAACGAGTTTATAATTTCCAGTCATTCATTGTTTGCGAAAGAATCATCTTTAAATGATCGAATCTTCACTGAATAATATAATCGTCTTCAAAATAATTTAAAACGTGCATTTTCTGGCAAAAATGGCTTGACAATAAGCATTGAACCATGAAACGTAATAGAGTAAGGAATCATTGTCTAAACACCATGATTGTACACACCAACACATTTAAATTCATTACGTTATCGTTTGACGTTTTCAAGTATTGCATTTACGATTGTAACATTACTTCTCGTAGGAAACAGAATTCATTATGAACGGCAACAAACTGTCTATTATACTGTCGTTATATTCTAAAGGTAACACGAGTTTCCTTCGCGGTAGAGTCTAGACTGTGTTTTGTTAGCCCGTCTGTCTATGTGATTAAGAATAGCAATCACACGTGCATTTGTCACAGGCGGGTTTGTTAATTTAATGGACGATATAAATGTTGTCATTGTAGTTTATATTGGCTTAACCGACATCTGGAAAATATATAACATAGAAATGTATCTTATTCAGTAAGGTCAACAGGTTCATCTTATAAGAGTTCGTTTGTATTGCAAACGGGGATTAAGAAGAGATAAAAATAGCTGCTTTTAAAGTACATCAGTTATCATGACAGTGTTGAAAAAACTTTGCTGATCAACAAAAATATACCCGCATCATGATGTTAGGCAAAACTATTCCGAGTAATATTTGTTATGGTTCATCGTATTTGTTTATTATTCACGGAACTCACTCTGTTTGCATTTCTCATTTAATATTTTATCTGACATTTGCTGTCGGGTAAGCACGTGTTTCCAATAAGTAAGGTATACCATCGACGAGACAAAGTTCATTTTATAACACATGATTAAAGATACGTGTTCAGGCATTAATACCCATCAATAGCCTTAATTGTGACTGGTAAAAAAATACGTGCATCTGAAGCATTTTGAATGTAATGTTGCCTCATATGCCCTATGAAATGTTGCGTGTTTATATATTTATGTTATCCATTTCAAGAAGTTGACACCAGCAAGTCTCACATCGTTTTGTTAGCGCTATAGATCTACACAATTTTGTTGGGTTTGTAATTCTAAATTGTTCACATTAGTTTGACGAAACAATTTTATGCATCACCATAATGTTATACATGTATTATATGACAGTTGTTCAGACGTCTTGTTCTATTTGTTATCCTCCACAAAACAAGTGTGTTACATTATTCAATTCACACGTCGTGCACAGATATTTCGTGTACAACGATGATTATTTGGACCTACACAAGTATGATAGAACCACGTCCTTTTACTACTAAGATTTGACATTTTATTTTTATCATAATTTCAGAGTGTATCGATAAACCAAGAAAGTGTTGGCAAGTGTGAAACTAGACTTTAAGCATAATATTATGTTCGTATCACATAGAATTAGCTTAGGTGAAGCCGACCTAAATGTTTCAGGACGTGATAGACAGATGCTTGACAACTTCTTTGTTTGTGGTGACGTACAGGCTTGAACTAACGGCCAGACGTGCATGTATCGAGAACGCTGCATTATTCACATACGACAATTTGATTAATTTGATGGTGCTGGAACGATACGCGATTACCCAATCAAAATATTACATCTCTGTATTATCCACGATATATTAACAAGTTTAGCGGCACTATGTTTATTAGCCGTTCTCGAAAAAGGCACAGCGTCCTTATTTCGGTGCTCGTGACCGGATGTATTCGTCTGTGATTGACAAAGTCGCGGCATCGTCTTTTGATGTGTTGACTTGCAATTTGGCAATCGACGAACTAGAGCGCCGTTCTGTTTTTACATGATCATTTAATGATGTCAGGATAAAATCGGATGAAAATCGATGGACAATCTTTTCTCAAAGTCGAGTTTAAGCAAACATAAACGGAAGATTAAGACCATGTTAAAGGTTTGCAATCTCATGTAAATAATACACTTGAAGTAATGATCAACTAATTTCCAAACAAAAAATGGTGGTAAGGAATAAATAAATGTTAACTATATCTCGAAGTGGCACTTTATTGTTCGAAATAGTAAAAAATAGTTTATGAAAGTGCCGGTTTATGGCATAAGAAGAAAACAGTGTACTGTAAAGTTAAAAATGCTAGATTGTAACACCAGATACATGAATTGCAGAATAAACAGCTGTATTCGAATTTTACGTGCGTTAGAGAGTAAATTACTGAATTCTTATTTGCGAAATAAAACACAAACTATGACAGCGCAAACACAAATTTGCTAAACGTACACATCAAATGCACCAAATTCATTAAATGCTTATACTGACAAAGTCATTATAAATAACGACTCATACGTTTTTAAATCATGCTTTGTGCTGGTTTCAAAATAAAATTATTCGACATTGACGCAATCAAAAAACAATCTAAGACTAATGTTTTTTAGGATGATAACACATATTTGATATGAAATAGTGTATTGCATGGCAATGAAATACCTAATCAAATTTAAAAACAAACAACAACAATAAAGCACTCCACTGTCACATAAACTATTATGTTTCCATAATAAAAATTGTAATCTTCCATGATAATGTATCCCCTTAAATCTTATTAGTGCTACTGATATTTTTCGCCAAATTTTTATGTAAGCTTAACAATTTTTTCTTTAAATGATATTCTTAAACAATAGAACGATGTATAGATATTGTATAACATGGAATAATAATT
Organism: Dreissena rostriformis; assembly: GCA_007657795.1. Taxonomy (NCBI): domain Eukaryota; kingdom Metazoa; phylum Mollusca; class Bivalvia; order Myida; family Dreissenidae; genus Dreissena; species Dreissena rostriformis. The sequence continues at coordinate 39,434 of VMBQ01000402.1, read as the reverse complement.
TATATATACAAATTTGAGATGATAAATAAGAAATACATTTCGCAAACATGTAAGTATCCTCAAACTTACTAACGATAAACTTAAAGGTCTTGGTTTAAATTCACATCACTGTGTTCATAAGATATACCCTATTATATGAGTTTCAATTTCTAAGTTAGATTGATTACAGACTGAAATCAAACACCTAATCGTTGTGTATGCTCCGTGAAAACATCGTCAGCATTATCAATCATCGATATGCGTTTGCACATCCACTCATCCATTCGTTATAACGTTAATGTTGTGCGTGTGCCATATGTTATGTTTAAGCATATGGTTAAGCTATATATTTATGTATCGGATTAACTAGACGCCTCTGCGTTTCATGAAGAACGAGATCGTTTCCTAATAGACAACTAAGACTAGGACTGGATGGTAATTTAAGTGAAGATCTTGAACTCAATTTTTAAAATGCAATTTAGTATGCTTCTTCCGGTTAAATATTGAGATTTATTTATTTGTCAGTTTACTTTTGGACGTTTTCAAGTGCAATGCTCTTGTACATCATTTCAAGTTTGAAAGATTTACATTTATGTGTATGACCAGGCTCTATTAAATAACATAGCCATATAAATTAAGACATCTAAAACTTAAAAGTCTCATACAAAAAGAGGGTAAGGAGAGAAGGGGTGTGGGCGGCAATGGAATATGAACGTATGCAGATCAACTCGAAGGCATCAACACACATGAATTATCACAACAACCATGTATTCAAGAGAACCTTAAAATCTGTATTAAGATTGATATAATTAACTTTGAATAACATACATGTGAAAATGTGCACTGAAAGTAATGATGGATGCAGTATTTAAATTAGTTCGAGTTTAGGTTTTAACATGAGATGCAATTAATATAGCAGTTTAACATAGAACACCTACCTTGCAACCGTGTTCAATTATTCTATCAATTGTATGATTTTATTTAGAATAACTCGCCAAAGAAGAATAACGTAGTATCTCCCGAGTTAAAAATACGAAGTCTAAACACATCATATGTCATCCATTTGTTGTCACGAAAACAGTTTATATATAAATGAGCAGCTTTCCAAATTATTAACACCAATAATTTGTAAAATCTTCTTTGTCGTTCAATTCAGTATCATTGGCAGAAGCAGCAAGGCTGTTACATATCCACATATACATTTAATTATTAGTATAACATTATGTTTGGAATATGTATATTCTGGTCTTTAGATAAATATCTTGGCACATACACCTGCAGTGATGAAATTTATTTTATTGTTTAAATGGATATATATGAGTTTTGTTTATGTCTGCATAACAATAATGTTTAATGCAAAACACGCGCTTGAACTATGTCTAGCACTTCAGGTTTCACATGATAAAAGTATAATATTTTTCAATCAGAGGGTTATCGCAAGAAGGTAAATGATGCCCTTTATTGCTCTTAAAGTGCATGTTTATGATAATATTCAATAATCACATTTGCTGCAAATTACAGCCCTATTCATCATATAAATTTTGTATTTTCTCTCCTGTCCAAATATTCTCTATAATTTACCAAACATAAGACATTGCGTGTGTTTATTCCACGTTCGCCCTACGGTTTATCTATTTTCATGATTAGCACAAATATAACAACGAGCTCGCGCTACGAGTCACGTATTTCCGTTGGATATAGCGGACATGTTCGTTAGAAAAGGTCATTCGTACAATATAAGATGGGACATTTGTGAAGAATTACCTGACGTATACAGGAATAAATAAAAATGTCACGTTTTTGAGCTGAACGACTAAACACCCTATATCATGTTGTTAAGTCGTTATTTAATTATATGGTTTCAATTCTCTTCTTGTTCTTACTAATTTGTTACACGTGAAAAAGAGTCCGTATTCAGTTATCTTAATGCCAGTTGCTAGTATTTCGCTCCTATAAAACATTCGCTTATTTGTGTTGACTTCTGTGGCATTTTGGACTATATTGGTTTCTAAGAATTGATAACTGTTAAAAATACGTCTAATGTTTGTCTGTTTTTGTTCATAGAAATATGCTGCATTTACGTTGCATTAGAAAAAAAGTGTTTATCCAAATTGTATTTTCGTTAATACGTTTATTACTTTACAAAATATATGATAAGGGATTCAATAATATTGTGAGAATACACAAACGTTATATATTGAAGAAAATACTAATATTACAGAAATAATGTTTGTAATAATTGGTATTGAATAATGCGAAAAGAGAAATTGATGTTTTTGAATTGTTTCTGATATTTTAATGAGATTCAGATTTTGTGTTATATCATCTGCAAACAATAATCATATGATATGAGCCTAAATGTAGTTAAAACTGTTATTGTGAAAACAGTATTTAAAAGACATGTACCGATTATATTTGCTTCACTCTAATATATAAATCAGTTAATGACGATACTGAGAAAACAGTGCACACTGCAATACACCTAGTTTGTTTTATCCGCAAGATGTCGATTCATAGGTAGGGCACATGAAAACAAAACGTATTGAATTCAAATATCGGGTGATTAGTATACACGGCGCAGGGGCAACGAACTAGTGGAATTAAGAATCGCTTTTTATGTTCGGTATGAATAAGAAAAAAGTGGTAACTGTTAATAGAAATTACCCTTTTAAATAGTCATTTTGTACTCATTTGAACGAGAATTTATCTCTAATCACGTTTCTATAGTTTTCCTTATTTATGAAAATGCATACTCTGTACACTTCCTTATTACAAAGTACACACAGACGACATAACATCATCTAACATAAACAGCTCCTTGGATATCAAAAATATCATTTGTTCTGATGATGGTGATACACATTTTGTTTTCAAATTATGGATAACGTTACGAATACATCGCATTCGTAATGCAATTTTGATGCGCGTCATATCGGAGAATATGCCGAGATTACAATTCAGATCTCAATTTTGAAGAGTTGACAAAACAAGTTACACAAAATCTTTGTGACAATTATTTCTGTGAGAATCTTTTCAATTCTGGCATATTTTATTTATGATATAACAATTAAATGTTTAGATTTTGAAAAATTAATTAACACGTCCCACAAGAATAAGTAATAGAAAAATTGAAACACTTTACAAAGCAAACATTTATAAATTTATATTAAAGAAAGCGATCTACTCCAACGGAGCATCCAGTAAAAGTGTTAATTAACGTTGTATTTAATGTTTGTAAATAAAAGAGCATTATACATGCATTTTCTATTTTATCGATAAGGAATTGTGCTTTGCAAATATACAAAACATTATTCATTGTTCGTGTACAACTTTGCCTGTACAGACGTTTTTTTAAGTATTATGTAAAAATATATTCATGGTATTCAATATATTGAGCCTATAGAACTAGTTTGCCTAAATTGAGTAGTTGACAAAATTACTAAAATCTGTCAAATTAAAACTTATTGTAAGACGGTGTGTTTTGTCTGGGAAAGAAGTTCATTACAAACACGTTATTAAAATTTAAGAAGATAACTCGATATAACCTGTGGACTTACGTGATCTGTTATGTGGACTTTATTGATATTTATCTATGAGCGTTACGAGCAGCCGAACAGACGCACGCCCAAACTAAACATCGCTCATTCCCACCCACTGTCTACCAAACATCCTTGCTATATACAAGGCAGGAAGGCGCTGCTTCCATACTGGTTTATTGCATCCTCGTTTTACGTCCCTTTCGAAAGACATGGTAGTTAGTTTATGACCATTATAAGCGAAAATGGGTCAAATATCATATGCAACCAGAGTATCTCCACACCAGCATATGAAGTTGCCCAGTCTGGTCAGGAGCTTCGCTGTAGGCTATAAAATGTCACGCAAGGCTTCGTGGTTTTATAAGCGGACAAGGTAGCTCCTGCATATCAGATCGGACCAATTTCCATAAGTGACCCTAATAACAAAATCTGCATAATAGTTAGCGACCACTTTACTTTGCCTGCAGGCTGTTTTCTGCTTGAATTGTTTCTGTCTGTGCAGGTATTAGTCTGTTAATAGTATAAGGGTATATAAAAATGGGACTAGTTGAACAGTAGAAAGACGACACGAAGAAAAACAAACAAACAAACACATAACCAAACATATCAATAATGACATTATGCTTGTAATATACAGACATACAATGATTATATATAAATAATTATTGATAATCCGTGTACAAATGTTCATGGTACGGCTAAGTAAGAATGGCCAGAGAGGTAAGGTAAACTTCAAATAAGAAATAATAAGCTGATGCCATGTTCCTTTGCTTAATATCAAATGACCAAATTTCATGTGGTTGTTATATTTGTTAATTGTTTGTGATTGGTTTGTTCTGTTTTAAAGACTTAACTGATTTTGATAGAGTACTTACTACATGTATATGCTAAACGAGGAGGACTGTGTTTATGCATTTGGACCGAAATGACTAGATGTAACTAGATTCGTTTTTTTTCTTTTAACAATGGTCATGTTTCATAGGTTGATTTCCTGAGGCCATGTGTAAGCCTGATTTCCCGAGAGAGAGAGAGCGCATTTTATGAATATGTTTGTATAGCATTTAGTAGCGAAGACACCAATTATCGTTGATTTGTTTAGCCTATTAATAGATGGTAGGTATACTAGGTAAATACAATATTGTAATCCAAATTACGGTTTGTTATGAAAGGTATTCGCGATATAACAAGCAACATGATACGTACACAAATGGTAAACACGGAACAAGAGGTGAAATCCTGGGAAAGAGACATATATCAGAAGGAAGATAAATAACTAGAAAAGACCATTAACGTTGTTTTATTGATATTTAAAATAGGTCATGTCATGAGGGCTCAATCGCGCGGACTCGAGAGAGATTCATTAGGTGTGCGCTAATAGCCCCGCTGGCTCTAACATATTTTATTAATCGTTATTTTTTACAGTAATATACAAGTGGTAGTTTTATGGCATTCACTAATAAGTATATCATACAATTGATGTTTAGGGATTTAACCACACTGACTCTTTGGGCTGGGGTTGTTCGATGTATTCTTTACGAGCTGGCAGTGTATTAAGGTTGCAGGGCGTCAGCTAAGTGGAGGGTAACTTGAGCAGTCTGACACCGCACTGACGCCATGGGTTGGGACCGTTCTAATGATAAATTACGAGCTACCTGTGAGTTAATTAGTTTAACAATAGCCGTTTGCATATACTCATAATAAGAAATAAGAGCGGGCCTTATTTTAGATGTAGAGTATTTAGGTTTCCCGTGTCGCTAAGGAATGTGAGCGCCCAGTATCTTCCTTTCTATGTCTTATTTCATGAAAGTAATCATTTAGGAGAATTGTTTATTGTTTTAGTCCCTTATGCTTATATGCACTTGTTTCTTTATATGTTTGGTACATGAGTAATATATTTGGTATTATATTATGTGGTAGAGGAAGTTATAGAAATTGTAGAATCGTATGAAGGCTCATCGCTAGATGCATTGGACAAAAAGGAAAGAACAAGACGTTGACGTAGACAAGCCATCATTTTTTTCCAAGCGTAAGTTATTGATTGCTATTATATGTATACATTTAGTAAGGAGTGGTATTGATAAATAGTGTTGTTTATTATTGACTGGTTATCGAGGAAAGAACAAGAAAAGTGTCTAGTATTAATTGTATTTATGGACTTCCCATTGAAAACAAACGGTGCAAGTATACAACTAACAAATGACAAATGAATTGAAATACTTTAGATTGACGTTCTCTGCTTTGCGGTCGTACTACTTTCAACCAATTCGCGTTCTTGATAAAACAAACGGTCGTCAAGAAGCCGGATTTTCTGCATTTCGAAGTGTACTATTCTGTACAGTGTCGAACGCTACATGTACATCGGTGATGATGTTTATGATTTTTTTTACCGTGCAGTTTACATATAACAATGAGATGCTCGAGATGTTTACATGTGATATATGTCTGAGACACAATGTTGTTACTTATACGAAAGTAGAAAAGGTATCGCTTAGATACTAGTACGTATTTTAACCTCTGCGTGTACGCGTCTTGTTTAGATAAAAAAAAATAATACCATTGAATGAGGACCAACTGAATACCCAAACTGATGAGAATTTCATGAATCGTTTGATAATCATTGAAATTAAATCGAGGTCTAATAGAAACAGTAATCATGAAATGTGTGAATTCTTAAAGTAAGAGAGAGGCGCCGGCGCGTGGTTCGAAAAAGCGTCGTGCAATATATTACAGTTGGTTTAGTGTTCTTCGTTGCCATAGTTCAAGCATTCCGCATTCGATATTTACTGGGGTGGTTCCGTTCGCTTTGCGTGTAATATTGATTATTTTAGAAGAGTATTTTGTATGAACTAGCAGAATGATGCGTGATAAGGCCGTATTTAATTTGTGCCAAGATGGTTGCTGTAAAGAAGCTCAGAGGGCATTTGAATCAGTTCCCCAGGTGTGACTTTGAATCGCTTGTAAGAAATAAAGATCATTTTGACATCTAGTAATTAATTCAAGGATATGGTCTGTGCATGTAATATTTTTATCGAAGGTTATTCATAGGAACGTGATATTGTCGAGAAACAGAAGTTCCGTGTTACACAGCGTTACTTGCGGGAGAATCGATTTTTTGGAACAATAGGGATGGACCATCATATTGCTTGTGTTTTGAGTTATTGACAATAAAACTTTTTTTTCTGCTCCAACTTTCAAAGGCGGATAAATCTGTTTGTAAATGTTTTAATGGCCAATTTCGGCGAAATGGGCGTAGTCAATATCGCGCTGTCATTAACGAAACGTGAGAGTTGTATGGGGTCAGTTACATGTGTATGTACATTTAATACTGTGTCTAGAGTGCCCATTTTCGGTGGTAGTACAATATCCTGTGGTAAGCCGCTAACGGTTTCAATATCTCGAATGTTTGGCCGTGTAGTCTAACTTTTCTCGGCGGAGCTGTCTTACTTTTCACTTTCAATGGCCTCTATCAACAGCCTATGACATGTTGGGGGAAATTACCCGCCAGTGAACCCGAATGAATAAATCCGAATGTTTCATTGGCTGTTGTGAGAAAAATCCCCAGAACATTGGACATTGTCACTCTAGTTTATGGACAAGATACAAAAATAATAATAATAGCTAATGTGTTACTTTCTACTTTACCACGCGCTCGCTGCTCATTCTAAAACAACTATCATCCGTGCTCTTTTAATTAATTATTCACTGAATTAATTAGCATTTAGCTTAATTCTTATGAGCACAAACATTTTATTAATATATGATTAAATCCTCTCTCACGAGATTAATAACCGTCACATTGATAACACGGCCATTAGGCAAAATAGACCCGCGAGTATTATCTGGGTAGAACCGGATCCGCTATTTCTTTGGCTTTTATGTGAAATCCCCGGTACTTTCATAGAAGAGTCCGCTCAGATCAGAGATCGAATGGCATTCGTACTAGACCGAAAATGAAAAATGGCGCGATTTAGCTATGCAATCGTTATTATAAATTTGTAATACTTGTTCAAGCGAAGGTGCGGATTAGACGGGTACTGAGTTTTATTTTACCGAAAACAAAATCGAAACAAAGGAAACTATGGATTCAGCATCCAAGCTTGCTAGTAATGTGACATTGATCAACGTTACAGAAAAGGAGACGTATAACACGACGGCTGAAAGGAGGGAGCCGGTCGGTTACTATGGAGATACGAGTGTGCTGCTCTGGAGGGTGATCTCTCCGATTCTTATTTCCGTTGGGACGATCGGAAACGCGATGACTATTTTCGTGCTGCTTCGTCATAAGAAGATGACGTCAACGGCTATGTTCCTGTTTGCTCTAGCTCTCTCAGATACGCTCATTTTGTTCAGCGGACTTTTGAGAGACTGGGTGAGATTTACCTGGGACCTTGACATCCGGTTGCTGAGTAACGCCATGTGTAAAGCGAACATCTACCTGACCTACTGCAGCATCCACCTCTCTTCGTTGCTGATCGTTGTTGTTACGCTTGAGAGAACAGCTTGCGTGCTCTTCCCTCATAAAATGAGACTTTTCTGTTCCCCACGAAACGCTGGTCTTATCATTGTCACCACTGTGATAGCCGTGCTCGGAATTAATATTAGAGTGCTCGTGATAATTGATCTGAATGGATACGAAGGCGGCAAGTGCTATCCCTCTACCAAGGGATACATCGACCTGTTTGACTACGTTTACGATTGGATTGACTTCACGTTGTCTTTCGGCGCGCCATTCCCACTGCTGCTTATTGACAACGTCATCATCGTAGTGCAGCTCGCACGCTCCCGTTCCAGACGTCAGCAGATGAACATTTCCGGTCAGGTGCGCGACACGCGTCCAGTGTCGATACTCATAATTGCCATATGCGTGCTGTTCCTTATCACGATGACTCCATTGGCCTTCATTATGGCATACTATAACGAACATAACGAACAGGAAGACTACAAGTACTACCTGTTCCTGTACACCGTTTGCAGTCTGGTCAGCTACTTGAACGCCACCTTCAACTTTGCCTTCTACGTGTTCAGCGGCTCGAAGTTCCGGACAGAGCTGAAGAGTATGCTTTGTTGTCAGACAACACAAGGCACCAGTCTGTTTGGAAGCTAGTTCTCAATACGTGGCAAGGGATGCAATTAGAATGATTTCATAAAATACCAATTCATGTATGTATAATTTTTGTTTGCGTTATTAAGATGGATATAATGTGATTTTAATTAACATTTTAGTTTAATCTTTTATTTACACATAGTTATGCTATATGCGATAATAATGCTTTATACGACAAAGGAAAAAAGATAACCCATTGTGTCGGTGTGATGCCTTTCCTTAGCTGTTTCGGACCAAGACAATTAACAGACAATTACTACGAGCACACATAAGGCAGTGTTGCTTGTCATCTTGGTCTAGGTGCCTCTTGAATTATTCACATTAACTATTTTATACATTTTGAACGATTTATTTCATAATCGAGAATTATCTCGCTTCAATTTACATTAATTTTAACTCGGTAGCTTGATGTCAATTTCAGCGAATTCATGTGGCATTATCCATTAAGCACACATGTGCATGATATTTGTGTAATACGTTTAGTATCCAGTCGTAACACTTATTTAAGTGAGTTCAAATCCGCCATCATGTTGCTATGGTCGTTTTATGGCCGATTTCTGGCCTGTAGAGTTGGTCATTGTGGGCGATTTTTGGCCTGTCCGTGGCCGTTTTCTGTCCAATGGGCCGCGGTCAATTTTCGGCCAAATTTCGGCCAAATTTCAAACGTTCTGTACATTCTTGAGTCAGTCTTACATTTTTCTTGTCGGGGAGCGCAGTAAAATGTACATAACTAATCCATTGTGTAGATTTAAATAATCCGGACAATAAGTAAAGAAAACACAAGGCGAACACAAATCTTCCTTCACGCATTTTCACAGAACATTTATTAAATTATCTCGTAACTTTTAGTGTTTTATAATCGTGAAATATTACAACGTGCATGTACATTTATATCGTGTAACTGTTTTAGCTATGTCTACGTCATCGCTGTGACGCATATGCTTAGGCTATTTTAAACTATGGTATTTGCAGAACTGAAAGAACTTTCAATTGCAGTGCTAACTTAATTATTATTACCAGCTGTTAAACTATATGCTAGACTGTAAACATCGCATGTTTGTAATGCTTGACGTTAGCTGACATGTTATTATACATCCGTTGCATTGTAACAGTGTTGAATAAAGTATAGTAACTTGGAGTCATGGTTGACTTTGATGTACACATAGTAGGCCTAACTTTGACACACGCTACCAATGTCTTGAGCTAGGCTCCGATTATATATTTTATATAATGGAGAATCAGGAAATAAGGACACCTAACAGTAATGTAAACAAACATATGTTTATCAAGTGGATACTTGAATAAGAATGGTCCTATTTATAAAATAGACAATTGTAACGCTAAATGATACACATATATTGGAAATACTATTAAAGTTAATATGCGTTGAAAGGTTTAGATATAAGTAATTAAAAAACAGCCTTTTTTAATGATTATTTATTATATAATCAATTTATTTGTTGGTGATTTTTTTTTATAATAACTAGTTCTACTTCTTTGTAAATATCACGATATTTTTAATATTAACAGTTTGTTATATATAATTATTTTCTTTGTTATCACATAATTATACTAATAATAATTAGTTTTTCATATCAGCTAAAAATAATAATTATTTATTGCATACTTTAAGTTGTGAATTTTATTAATTTATTTCACCGATTGTCCATATTTTCTTGATTTAAAATAAAATAAAAAAATCAGTATAGTTATTTCTGCATTGTATAATATAATTTTGCTTGAAGAATGAACATTTGGCAAATGATTCTTGTGCAGTACTTTAGACGTTATTAGAAAAATGATTTGTTTAACTTTTTATCTGAAACCAGAAAGACCCGCAGCGGTTTCATATTTGTCATGAAAAACTGATCAATATTGCTTTCAACAGATTATACAAATTATGCCGCCTTGGTAAAAGTATGCCATGTCACGGGGTGTACGTTTTTAATAATGACTAAAAACCGGCCGTACAAGTTTTTAAATGTTTTAATACTTAAGATTATTGATTCTAATTGGTCAAGGGTATAACATTTAAAGTGTACACATATTTTAATTGTGCACCATCAACATAACAACTTTGAAACGAGTGTTTTGTACAACTTTAAACTCAGTGGTATGAAATGCACATTGTATTGTGACGATCATAAAAAGGAGTCAACGACGAATTAATACAAAGATTCACCTACATAGTCCTTTCGTCGAAACAATATGTAGATCTATTTCCCAATAGTGCATCAATAAATCAATGACATTTTATTTCTTAGCTATTAACTAGGTTATATATATCAAGTGACTTAATAGTAGTACCCACAACTTGATATGGCATTTAAACAAACGTGACCTTTATGCCACTTAAAATATATGATCTGTGAACGATATCTATAGGGTCATATCGCGTTAAACTATGTTATATATATCCAGTGACTTAACAATACAAACCATGACTTGATGTGGTATTTAAGTACACGTGACCTTATTGCCATTTAATACGTATGACGTGGAAAATAATCTGTTTACACATTTTAAATATCAACTCGAAATTTTTTTAAATAGTGGAATACGATTGAACACTTCTAAAAAAGTTAATGAAAGCGTTGCAATTATACAAAACAATAATTGTCCTGAAAACAATTGTAACAAATAGAAGTGTTCGATGACATCAGCACGTACACTCGACTATTGTGGGTATAAATATGGAATGTATGATTGTTGTCAACCATCCAAACTTTTTCTATCTCGTCCATGAAGTACGATCATTAATTTCCAGGATATATAGGACAAAATTTTAACAGATCCATCTGTTCAACTGTCACTTTTAAGTTTACCAAGAACCGCTAACATAATAAATTTAAATGTCGCATTGCAACTCAAACCAAAGTATCTCAAAATAACCGCATTGTGTCGTTATTTCTACAAACGATTTTATTATTGCTTTGGCAATTTCATTAAATTTGAAATCGCAATTTTCGAAAGGGTAAATAAAGGTCTTTCGTATTTATAAAGGGATAAAGGTTTACATATGTGTAAACATGATTCGTTCGTTAGTCATGCGTCTGAGTTTACTGTGGTGTCCTTTACTGTGTTATGACTAAGGGGAACCTATACAACACTAGTTGACACAACAAATTCGCTCTTTATAATAATAGTTTAACGCCATAGGCAATACAATCAAGTTCAACATATGAATTCAATGGAAAAACATTTCACCCCATAATTGTAAATTAGCTTTAGTACATACATACATAAGGCACTGTATTTCACAAGAAAACAAAACCATTTATATGTTAAAATTTGACCTTAAGTTTCTTTGAAAAAGACGAAAAGAAACAAAACAACGTTCTTTTAGATAGTTATATAAACTGCGAGATGTTCCACACTGTATTGCTTGCCGAGAGATTCCATAATTCTGACATCGTTGAAGTCTTTTATTGCGTGATTAGGGTTACGTAGAGACCAGACAGTGGTTGCAGAGCGTCGGTCTTGTTTGAATAGGTAGATCAAACTGTCAACATTCTCGCAACCGATGTCTTTAAGACGCATGCTGATACAATTGACAATGTTTTTTGTCGTGTTTTTTTTTTTTTTACATAGACGGCGTCGCAAATATACACTCGAAAATCTAATAGAGCGATGGCAAATTTAACATGACAGTTCGGCAAATTTTATATTTCAGTGTACCTTTGTATTGAGACAGGGGAATGTGTACACAAAATACATTGTGCACGTTAACAAATCTAATATTTTGTTTTGTAAATACAGTTTAGTTTATATTTAAAAAAGCACCGTTCATATAAAGTATTGCTTATATTGCCACTTCCATTTCAGTGATTAAATAATTTAATTTTTATTCAATTTTACAAAAATTGTCTCGAAATAACATAGCACTATTTTGGAGCGACCCTCTGGATTTTATGCCCCCTTTTTAAAAAAGGGCGTATATTGTTTTTGGCCTGTCGTCTGTCATTGATTGTGTCTGTGTGTCTGTCATTCTGTCCCAAAACTTTAACTAAGGTTAAATTTTTGTCATAACTTTTGCAATATTGATCATAGCAACTTNGAACACAAATCTTCCTTCACGCATTTTCACAGAACATTTATTAAATTATCTCGTAACTTTTAGTGTTTTATAATCGTGAAATATTACAACGTGCATGTACATTTATATCGTGTAACTGTTTTAGCTATGTCTACGTCATCGCTGTGACGCATATGCTTAGGCTATTTTAAACTATGGTATTTGCAGAACTGAAAGAACTTTCAATTGCAGTGCTAACTTAATTATTATTACCAGCTGTTAAACTATATGCTAGACTGTAAACATCGCATGTTTGTAATGCTTGACGTTAGCTGACATGTTATTATACATCCGTTGCATTGTAACAGTGTTGAATAAAGTATAGTAACTTGGAGTCATGGTTGACTTTGATGTACACATAGTAGGCCTAACTTTGACACACGCTACCAATGTCTTGAGCTAGGCTCCGATTATATATTTTATATAATGGAGAATCAGGAAATAAGGACACCTAACAGTAATGTAAACAAACATATGTTTATCAAGTGGATACTTGAATAAGAATGGTCCTATTTATAAAATAGACAATTGTAACGCTAAATGATACACATATATTGGAAATACTATTAAAGTTAATATGCGTTGAAAGGTTTAGATATAAGTAATTAAAAAACAGCCTTTTTTAATGATTATTTATTATATAATCAATTTATTTGTTGGTGATTTTTTTTTATAATAACTAGTTCTACTTCTTTGTAAATATCACGATATTTTTAATATTAACAGTTTGTTATATATAATTATTTTCTTTGTTATCACATAATTATACTAATAATAATTAGTTTTTCATATCAGCTAAAAATAATAATTATTTATTGCATACTTTAAGTTGTGAATTTTATTAATTTATTTCACCGATTGTCCATATTTTCTTGATTTAAAATAAAATAAAAAAATCAGTATAGTTATTTCTGCATTGTATAATATAATTTTGCTTGAAGAATGAACATTTGGCAAATGATTCTTGTGCAGTACTTTAGACGTTATTAGAAAAATGATTTGTTTAACTTTTTATCTGAAACCAGAAAGACCCGCAGCGGTTTCATATTTGTCATGAAAAACTGATCAATATTGCTTTCAACAGATTATACAAATTATGCCGCCTTGGTAAAAGTATGCCATGTCACGGGGTGTACGTTTTTAATAATGACTAAAAACCAGACGTACAAGACTTTTAATGTTTTAATACTTAAGATTATTGATTCTAATTGGTCAAGGGTATAACATTTAAAGTGTACACATATTTTGATTTTGCACCATCAACATAACAACTTTGAAACGAGTGTTTTGTACAACTTTAAACTCAGTGGTATGAAATGCACAATGTATTGTGACGATCATTAAAGGAGTCAACGACGAATTAATTACAAAGATTCACCTACATAGTCCTTACGTCGAAACAATATGTAGATCTATTTCCCAATAGTGCATCAATAAATCAATGACATTTTATTTCTTAGCTATTAACTAGGTTACATATATCAAGTGACTTAATAGTACCACCCACAACTTGATATGGTATTTAAACAAACGTGACCTATATGCCACTTAAAATATATGATCTGTGAACGATATCTATAGGGTCATATCGCGTTAAACTATGTTATATATATCCAGTGACTTAACAATAAAAACCATGACTTGATGTGGTATTTAAGTACACGTGACCTTATTGCTATTTATCACGCATGACCTATGAACGATATAATTGAGTTAAAGTGAGCATACTTTAACATTGGACGTGGAAAATAATCTGTTTACAAATTTTAAATATCAACTGATTTTTTTTTTTTTAAATAGTGGAGTACGATTGAACACTTCTAAAAATGTTAATGAAAGCGTTGCATTTATACAAAACAATATTTGTCCTGAAAAAATATTGTAACAAATAGAAGTGTTCGATGACATCAGCACTTGCACTCGACGTTTGTGGGTATTAATATGGAATGTATGATTGTTGTCAACCATCCAAACTTTTTCTATCTCGTCCATGAAGCACGATCATTAATTTCCAGGAGATATAGGACTAAATTTTAACACATCCATCTGTTCAACTGTAACTTTTAATTTAAACAAGAACCGTTTACATAATAAATGTAAATGTCGCATTGCAACTCAAACCACAGTATCTCATAATTACCGCATTGTATCGTTATTTCTACAAACGATTGTATTATTGCTTTGGCGATTTCATTACATTTAAAATCGCAATTTTCGAAAGGGTAAATAAAGGTCTTTCGTATTTATAAAGGGATAAAGGTTTACATATGTGTAAACAGGATTTGTTCGTTAGTCATGCGTCTGAGTTTACTGTGTTGTCCTTTACTGTGTTATGACTTAGGAGAACCTATACAACACTGGTTGACACAACAAATTCGCTTACTCATAATAGTTTAAAGCCATAGGCAATACAATCAAGTTCAACATATGAATTAAAAGGAAAAAAACTTATCGCCCCATAATTGTAAATTAGCTTTAGTTCATACATACATAAGGCACTGTATTTCACACGGAAACAAAACCATTTATATGTTGAAATTTGACCTTTAGTTTCTCTGAAAAAGATGAAAAGAAACCAAACAACGTTGTTTTTGATAGTTATATAAACTGCGAGATGTTCCACACTGTATTGCTAGCCGAGAAATTCCATAATTCTGACATCGTTGAAGTCTTTTATTACGTGATGAGGGTTACGTAGAGACCAGACAGTGGTTGCAGAGCGTCGGTCTTGTTTGATTAGGTAGATCAAACTGTCAACATTCTCGCAACCGATGTCTTTAAGACGCGTGCTGATACAATTGACGATGTTTCTTGTCGTGGTTTTCTTTACATAGACGGCGTCGCAAATATACACTCGAAAATCTAATAGAGCGATGGCAAATTTAACATGACAATTCGGCAAATTTTATATTTCAGTGTACCTTTGTATTGAGACAGGGGAATGTGTACTCAATACATTTTGCACGTTAACAAATCAAATATTTTGTTTTGTAAATACAGTTAAGTTTATATTTAAAAAAGCACCGTTAATATAAAGTATTGCTTATATTGCCACTTCCATTTCAGTGATTAAATAATTTATTTTTTATTCAATTTTACAATAATTGTCTCGAAATAACATAGCAATTTTTGGAGCGACCCTGTGGATTTTATGTCTCCTTTAAAAAGAGGGCGTATATTGTTTTTTGGCCTGTCTGTCTGTCATTGTGTGTGTCTGTGTGTCTGTCTTTCTGTCCCAAAACTTTAACTAAGGTTAAAGTTTTGTCATAACTTTTGCAATATTGCTCATAGCAACTTGATATTTGGCATGCATGTGTATCTCATGGAGCTGCACATTTTGAGTGGTGAAAGGTCAAGATCAAGGTCATCCTTCAATGTCAAATGTCAACAATAAATATTTTCGAAGCGGCGCAATAGGGGACATTGTGTTTCTGAAAAACACATTTCTTGTTAAAATTGTGTTTGAGAAACAAAACACTACAGAAGACTTTCACCACTACATAGATAAATGGTTTTGTTCTCATAATCTCCTTTCACCGCTACATAGATAAATGGTTGTTGTTCTCATATTCTCCTTTCACCACTACATAGATTAATGGTTTTGTTCTCATATTCTCCTTTCACCACTACATAGATAAATGGGTTTGTTCTCCTATTCTCCTTTTCTTGATGAATTGTTAATTCACAATTCTTCCTGTTAATATCAATACACATCCTGGTAATTAATGAATTTACTTAGGAAGTATTTTAAAAGCAATCTTCTGAATCAGAAGTGTGAAAACATTCAGTCCACTTTTACATATTAGTGTACGTTTATCATGATCAAATGTCTCATTTATATGACAAGGCTTGACCTATATTGTTGAGGCAATCGGTCACTTGCCTTGAAAAAAAGACGTGGGTTTAAAATAGGTTCTCCACTGGAAATGTTTCTGGAGCTTCATTATCCCTATATATTGGCTTTGCCATATCAGTATTCAAATGTAAATTTTTGCACTTAATCGGTACTAAGGTGATTATGGGCTGCCTTGTGGTGTAAATTTTCTTATAGAAACTACAGGCATATCCAAATAAATGGAGATTGCATTACCAATAATTCTCAATGCTTCGGGGTGACCTAAATCTTATTTCAATACATATTGTTCCGGACAGTTGCGAATCAAGAAGTGTCTCATTTTAAAACATATGAACAAATGTGTACATCTAGCAAGAATTAATGGAGAAATCTCTCAACGGCCTCAGTAATTTGAACATTATATTTTCAAATAAATAAGACATACTATTAGAGTATTTTGTTTCAAAAACTTATTCAATAAAATAAAACTAGAATAAAAGTTCAAAAGAAGTTGTAACAGAGATCAACAAAATTCTACGATAATCAGCGAAGTTTTCGTCAATTGCAAATATGTTTTATTGTGTAAAGTAAGATAAAAACTCATTCATGTACAAGAGATATAAGGTCTCTTGGGAATTCCCCACGATCAGTGCGGATTGGTTCACACGAACCATATATAAAACGATTTAATGATTAGTTAACACGTCGGTCTCGGAGTGCACTTGATTGTTTTGAATTTCTTCATTCCTATATTTCTTTAGCATATTCATGTATTGGTTAAGATTGAGAACACACCTTTCTGACATAAGAACCGTATGTAGTCACTTAAAGCAACACTATGCTAAATAGGTCGTCTTTAAAATGGCACATTGTTCTTTATTTGTGCCTCCGTAATAAAAAATATTTGAAATCGGTGAACAGTGTTTCTGTTCATTTAAAGTGTAGCAAGCGGTTGAAGAAAATTGAAATGAGGCTAGATATCTGCAATGACAGTTGAGAAAATGCACAATGTGGATCTGTGCCGGGGATTGAACTGAAAACATATCAATATAATATAGATGGATGCGGGATTTGACATGACAAATTTAAACTCCTCCCCAGCTTTTATGAAAGACTTTATTCCCATTCATTCAAAATTAAAAACATTAACAAGTGCTTGTTTTGAAATCGCAAACACAAACCAAGTTCGCTTTTGTATAAAAAATTCAATCCGCTAAACGCGTGATTTTTATATGCAATGCTTTGATTCTAAGTTACTCTCAATATGATTGACAGATGTTGAGGCGTCGATACACTTGAAGTCATGATTAACGTTTCGCCTAATTAGAAATGGTGACCAGGAACAGCATTGAACTGTTTCTCGTATATGAGTTTTGTGGAATTTCATTCATACACAAATAGATACTTTTTAAACGATGAGCCAGTGCCGCTTATTATTGAGACTGCTAGGCAGTATCACCAGTGGCAAGTACAAAAGCAACGGGCGTATATGAATGTTAATGCAGTAGAGTGTCAAAAAACCTAAATACATGTATTTACACCATGGCTATGACATTTAATAACAAGAAATATCCTTTAAAAGATAATCGGCGTCTCTGTTAATGTTAATGTTCACCAAATCAGGTTAATTCAGTTCGAATAAACATATTTAACAATATAAGTTTAAGACTTAATTAGAATAACACGCAATAATCCAATCACTAAATAAAAGTTCTAGCTCCTGACATTTGATTACTTGCAGAAATTGGTGCACCATTCAGGTATTCATACCATTCGTTACCGAACTTATTGTGTGTTTTAACTTCAATATTATGAATACAATCTTTGGTATATTTATTAAAGATTATTGAATACATTATTGGAACCGAAACATTGTTTGTATGATCGCTATGATTCAATGTAGATCTCATAAGAATAAATACGAGTCAAATATCTGTGTATGCGAAAAAACTGTATTACATAAAACACATATGTTCGAAGACATACGAGTCTAAATAGTTAACATATTTGGTAACGAATTTGTGAAATTAATGTATATGCATCGAGCCAATGAAAGTTTTGCAACTCGACCTTGAAAACACTTCGTCAGTTAGAAATACATTTTATCGCTGAATGCTAGAATTCTCAAATTATAATCTGTGTGAGAATTGCATCAGGCGTTATTGATCAAGGGGATCGTGAACATATTATATATTATACAACAGTAGAATGTGTGATTGTTTTAATTTATAAAATGATGTGTATAGAAAGTAAACCATCCAGCATCAAAACTTGAACTGAACGCGCTTACATTTTACACCGATATGCCGTTGCTACTGCAATATTTTTAAACCGCATATCTGCCACAGGGAATGTGGTAATAATGAATTGGCAATCGAATAAAAAAACACATCCGCATTTTAAACCGCATATTTGCAAGAGGCATTGGGGTTATGAGGAATTGACCATCGAATAAGAAAACAAATCGACATTCCAATGACGTGCTTCGCCTTAATTAGCAAGTGAATTGAAACTGGTAAATACTTTATTTTCTGAAAAACAAGGTAATCCAATAATTAAAGAGCTTTCCCATGTTAAGCTTAAAATACACAGCAGTCAGTAAAAGTAAGCCATGTTAAGAGATAGGCCTGATTTACGACTGATTTTACTTCTTTACTTAGGGATTATAAAAAACAAAACAATACGATCTTCAGAATAATTTATTCGTGAAATTTCTCCAAAATTTTATGAGCTACTGATAAAGGGCAATAACGGTTAGACAAAAATAAAATGTTGGTAAAACAGATTGATTTGGATGAGTTGGTTTATTTGACAAGCAACATGTACCAATCGAAAACATCATATCCACGGCAGTATATGTAAATAGAGTAAAGTTAATACAGACAAAGATATTAATAATTTGGATTCTGACCGTTGAATAATACCGTTCGTTTTATATGTGCTTAAATCAAAATCGATGCAAACACATTTAGACTGCTGTTTTTTTATTTGACACAATACATTTATATAATATATTTTTATATTTGATAACAATACAAAGCCTATACCATTTTAACAAACAATAAACCATGCCACTGTCGCAAAAAAACTCCGTCTCTCGAGAAAATGAATTGTTATCCAACACTAGACAAATTGTATGTTCATCATTTAAATTGAATGACCCGAATACTATTCGGAAATACAAACATATATTTAATAAGATGTAGTTCTTAATTTAAAAGAAAAGACGTACTTTACAACATTCTTGTAATGGTGTGTAGTTTAAAAAACATATTATTATTGCTTTACAGTATCCGACATTCCGACATGTCGGGTGGATTTCATGGAATCGTATTGGTGCAATTCGTATTGGGCGATACACTTTGTAACATAAGCATAACTGTAAAAACCACATTATTTTTATTATAACGGCAGAAAGATGAGTCACTAATATGGAATTGAAAACACAATTTCAGATCGTTACGTGTGTATTGTTGCTTGTACTTGTAGATGTAGCACACAACTATTTTTCGGATAGTACAACTCGAACAAGCAAGGTTATTATGTTTGTTACTTTATTATATTAAATCTCTTATAATTGGGCTTCCTTTATGCGGACTTTCAAAGGATTGTTTCATATGGGATACCAACAATAAAAGTAATTTTATTTGTTAATTTGTTATTAAAATTAATACGTGACTTGACATGTAATTTCACAGTAATATCAAATCAATTATATTGGGACTGTCTGTTGATGGAAATGGCGTTTCACCTTTTTTATATTGGTGTATCCCTTGAACGTGTGTCTGCCTTATATTACAGTTATTACATCTTTGGGAAGTAGCACCGTCTTCGTCAAATTAAATTTGTGTTGAATTTACGGATGTGTAGATGTTTTTATGTGCCTGAATCCTGTTATAGCCTTTTCTCTACAAAATACGCAAGTAGGCATACCATTGTGTTATTGCAGTATTGTTATCTTTTTTTACAAAGAACTGTTATATTAAACATATCGATGTGAACTTCAGGATAATTTCATATTCAATACACTGGGCATTTAATTGTTTATAAAACGTATTATAATTTGTTAAAACTGCGCCATTCCCACTATGGCCTGAAGAATTTAATCGTCACCAGTACTAGCAAAGTCTTCAGAATAAGAGTAAAAATCACAGTTTACCATAATATAAGACGATGTTAGGGGAGCAACTAAGAATATGAAATCATAAAGCTATTTGTACACGAAAATTAATAAGTCTTCACATAATCATTCGACGTTTAAGGGTTGACATGACCTTCACATGTACGATTGCACAATTATTGCACGTATAAAACTCGATTTAGTACTGAGTCAGTTTTTCAGAAACGTTTTTAATTTTGTCATTTGATGGTCATTATGGTCCTATGGAACCACTCGTAGGCCTTTCACGTAAAGCATAGAAGTTTTTGTTTATATCATGTGACTGTTTGCGAACACCAACAATACAATTATCGTGCATCGTCGCAGAAACGGATCGCCAATAAAATTGACGATATTATTGATGTCATTTTATTTCCTATAGGCAGAACCGACGTTTGGAAATTAGTTTTAACTTGTTAGGTCAATTTGAACAAATTGACTCTGTTACAGTTCGTTTGTGTTGCGAAAGTGTCATACAGGGGACAACTTACGCAGTAAATAAATGCTGAATTTGAGTGACATGTAATGTAATTTTAATGTTAAATAAACGAGTCTTGAAACACGATATTTCTTAAAAACAAAGTACATAGCGCATATGCTATGCACAAATGTTATAAGTATCTTTTCATCTTTGCCATCATTTTGCACACACTGTTTCCCACGAATGGTATTGTATCACAATACAGAAATACTAATTGCTTTTGAGGTGATTGAATGCAATTAACGTAAATCGATAAAGACATCCTACACATTCATTTTCCCGTTTGAAAGATGAATTTTATTATTATAACACCCGGTCGTCGCAAACAATCATATTTTAACTGTATAATTAATCATGTTTGGTACAAGGGATCTATGTTTGTAGTTATCATAATGTATAAGATGTACGTAGCAGAAGAATGTACTGATAACATGAATGTAAAAAAAATGACATATTCTTCCAGACGTCTTCATAAAGTTCTTCGTTCTCAAACTGTGTGTCGTCACGTTGTAATGTTCTAAAAGTATGCTTGTTATTCAACCGAACGTGTTTAATTGCACAGTTACATATTCTTGTGTGATGAGATTGCAGTACATGAGAACGTTTTGTCAGGTACTTGTAACTGTCTCATCTAACGTTTAAAGTTCGTTCGTTGGCAGAGTATCACGCAGTTATAAATGTCCTTTGATGATGCTAACGTTTGTGAATTAATAATGTTAACTAGAATAAATGTTTTCTGTATACAACAGAATGAAAGTCAGCATTTCATTTTACCTGTTAGGTATCATGAAATGATTATAATTATTACGAACATTTATTTTGTCTACTATCACAAAGTTCTGCTTCAATATTCAATACACGTTTTTAAATTAGTTTAAGGTCCGTTTGTTCCTATTTCATGTAATTTGAATTAGTTTAAGCAATCGGGAAATTAACTATATGCACGCGTCATCAGAGTCTGGTTAAGGTTGCCACGACCCAAATGTATAAATCTATGACAAACAGTGTCAACTAAGCTCATTGTGTTTTGTAACGTACAAACCTTAACTTAGGGTCAGATGTGTGTGTATCAAGAGCGCTGCCTAATGCACATAAGACCGTAAGATAAGGTTCATGGTTTGATTTGGTGGACATTGAGTCGAACTGCTTCTAGACAGTAAATGTTCAGCAAGCAGTTACAGGACATTGGTTTTCCACTCCTTGATTGCAACGAATCACACTTGATTGTGCCGGTAATTTCCCGATGCTTGACGATTAAAACATACATAATAATTACGTTTTGTGTTGAACAATGAATGGAATCTTATTTTGTTTATAGTGAATATGTTTGGAATGAACACATGTTTTGAATACACTGTGTTTTCCAATTCTCAAAAGAAGCATATTAAACATGTTATTACTTCGACATGATTCCGTAGCCTAGTAACAAATGACACACACAACAGATAACAGTATATCAAACGGATACAATCAAGCAGTAAATTACTTAAATTGTCTTTCGAACAAACAACGCCGTGATGTTGAATTATGATGTTGGTTGATAACACGTTTACTATGAGAATACGTATATTAACAAACAAACAGCGTTCGATAATTAAAAATATTCCCGACTGAAGTTTCACAAATTGAATTGATAAGACAGACTACCTGAACGCCATGTGCAATATACAATTTATATGTTATTTAGACTGATTACTTTTTGGTGGTATTAAAATACTAATATTCATCATGACCATACTTCTGTGTTCCTGTTGTTTTATATATTTTTATTAAGATTTTGTCCACAGACTGTAGCACTAAATATCATATTGTACTTCATCACAGAATAAACTAGTATTGTCATCGATCAATTGTGTCTCGATAGAAAGGACTGAACAATTCCAACGAGTAGAATACTGTTATTACTGAGTTCCATGGCGAACATATTCTCAGGCTTAAGATAACCGCATTTTGTGTTGTGCAATTTATATCGATAAAAGCACCTACCATATAATTGTTTTGAACAAACGGGCGTTTTATAGATACTTTAGTTATGCAGAGATATAATATACAAATTCACACACTAATTGGTAAGCCACTGAAATAAAACTATTAAATTGGAATCGTCAAATTTCCTCCCCGAGTTGATGTCCAAACACAATTGTTCCTCTGTATGTGCAATGCACCACTGATCTTTTATTTATAGACGAGTATCTGGTGTCAAATTAATGTCAGAATTATAATGCATGAATATAAAATTCATTTATAGAAATAAACAGAAAAATAGAAACAACAAACAATTCAGTTCTCTAGATTTCCGAAAACATTCTTGGAATTCCAGACTAAACAGATTCCGTTTGAATGCTGATGCAAGTGCAGATTTTAAACTTCACCAGATAAATAGCGAAAACATTACGTACTTGTGCATTTATCTTATTACGTTGTTTTAAATTGACATTTTATTCTAGATGTATTCGGAACATAACCCAACTATTGGTCGAATCCTGATCTTAATCTACACTGTCTGGACTTTTTTTAGCAGTTGTTATTTTATAATTGTTTGAAACGAGATATAACATTTGACAAACGTGTATTTCTTCAGTCCATTTTAACGTGTACATGACGTCTAATATGCCGACATAACACGTTTAAAATGCAATGTTTATATAGGCAAAACAAGTATTCAACTGTTCCTATATTCACTGAATCGGAACTAACAACATTGCGCACGGATCCCGATTGAGCTGCATTATGGTGTTACCTTTTAAGAATAATATGCCTAGCCAAATAGATAAAGATTGCATTACTGACATTGCCTATGGCTTCATGGGGACATTAATCTTATTTGAATACACGATGTTCAAGACTTGTTTGTCAGTTTTTGTAAGGTTTACTTTTTCTAACATATGAAATAATTATAACGTATGGCAATAATAAAAGAGAAACATAAAATACTTATTTATTTTCTTAACTATCAAAGCAATTTTCGTTATAATAACATTACGTAAAGAACACTAACGTTTTAAAGTAAATCACGAATCTTCAATGGCCAATCAGAGTATTCGTCAACATCGGCATTTAGATTGATAATGAAAATATGCTGAGCTATGTCTATTAGATTTTATAATTATTAAATAGCTTTTGCTTATTTGTCCTCAAATGTATATGCGACATCAACACAAAATACTTAAATTTGCACCTAATTTTTGTTTAAAAAAAAAAAAAAAAAAAAAAGTTTTTTTGTAAACGTATTTTTCGTTATATTCAGATTGAAATTAATGTCTGTGCAAATATCAGTTACACATCTTGTAATAATGAAGTTGAATGGTCATTTATGAAGTTAAGCTTTTACGCTACGCGCGTTACACTTTTGTATTTTCCACGATAAGTAAACAAGCACCTAAAATCGACACAATAATCAATAGTTGCCCATCGAAATGGCACAGCGTCCATATTTTCCCCGTGACCGAGTATATTTGTCAGGAACATATGCGGTGAACTGTATCTCATAATTGACCAGTCGCCAAATAAGCGATCGCTGCGCCCACTAGTTTTGTTTACATAAAACGCTTATTCAATTACTCCGACACTCTTTGTTTGTCGGATCATGTGGCCGCAATGAAATAAATCTGATTGATTGTCCGTGAGTTTGATTGACAGCTGGCGAGTGGTCAATTGAGTTCCGTGGCACTTTATTTCGCAACAAGACTTATTAATAACATTGTCCCGAACTGTCTTTAATTTTGTCATTTTCCGGTCATTATAGTCTGATGGTTCCACGTGGGCATATCACGAATCACCGAAACAGTTTTTTGTCAACTCGTCTGTAAGTTTGATTAAGTATACCAAACACTGAAAGATCGTGCATTGTTTTAGAATCGGACTTCTAATACAGTTGATGATGGTATTGGTATCATTGCCTTTTTTATCGGCACCACTTACCTCTGGAAATTATTTTTTACTTGATGTCATCTTATTATAGTTCGTGTGGTAAAAGGGGACTAAACGGAACTAAGTTCGCAGTTAATAAACGCCGTATTTAAATGACAGGTGTTCATTTTTAAACGACATACTCTTGAATTACTCTTTAACTTAACAAAAAGGACATTCAACATGTGTTGTGTAAATAGGATATTGGTAATATTTTTAAGTTTTTAGTTTTTAATAAGTTTTTAATATTGCGAATACATGTGTATTTTCTTTGCATCAATTGTTAACTGCTTGGGCCATGTGTGCTTTACCTGACGTTTGCTGTCAGGTTCGCATGGTTTTGCTAAACATGACAGAAATGTTGTCGATTGATAATATAACTAACATACCATTTGTAAATATTGTGCTGTAACACAATATTGTCTAAGATCAACCTTATATCAAAATATATACATACTGATTTCTTTTGAAGCAGTTTGACTGTAATATAAATAGTTCAAGAAAGAAAGAAAATGCTAAAATAGAGTTTTCTGTTTAAAAGATACATGTAATGTAAATGGTAATGTTTTGTGATTGGTTTGTACTGTTGTACAGACTAAACTAATTTTGATAGAGCACTTACTACATGTATATGATAGAAGAGGAGTGGCTGTGTTAATGCATTCTTTAAAAAATGGTCATGTTTTATAGGTTAATTTCCAAAGGTCATTTGTAAGGCTTATTTCCCGAGAGAGCGCGCATTTTATGAATATTTTTGTATAGCTTTTAGTAGCAAAGGCGACATCTTTAATTTTCTGAGCTGATTAAAAGAAGGTAGGCAAACACAATGGTGTAATCCCAATAACGGTTTGTTATGAAAGGTATTATTGGTCGTATTTGCAATATAATAAGCAAAATGTTTCGTACAAATACGAATACAAGTACACTTATAGTATTTGTCAATATTCCATTGCCCTGTTCACAGTTATTGAACTAAAAAAACAACTTATTTGTCATAAACGCAAAACAAAAGCGTTTTAAGTTTAGTTTCAGACTGAAATTCGCTCTATGTGAATTTTAAGTCTTTTGGAAGAGCATTCCACCACTTGGGTCAAATAACTGCTATTGATCTATCCGCCATCTTAGTTCGAGTTCTTGGAATGTTAAAGTCATTTATGAGTAATATATCCGGTATTATAGTATGCGGTAGAATCGTATGAAGGCTCATCGCTAGGTGCCTTGGACAAAAAGGAAAGAACAAGACGTTGAAGTAGACAAGGACTCATTAGTTTCAAACGGGAGTTATTGCATTGTTATTATATGTATATATTTAGATTTCAGTGGTATCGATAAATCTTGTTGGTCATTATGGACTGGTAATCGAGAAAAAGAACAATAATAGTTTCAAGTATTAATTGTATTAATGGACTTTTCATTGATAAAACGGGTGAAAAGTTTACAAAATACAACCCTGAAACCGCGTGTTTTGAGACGCTTAGAGACTTAACAAATGAATTGAAATACGGTAAGATTGACGCACTTTGCTTTGCTTTTGTAGCATTTTCAACCAATACGCGTTCTTGTTACACAAAAATAATGGTCGGCAAAAAGCTGGATTCTCTGCATTTCGAAGTGTACTTTTCTGTAGAGTGTCGAATGCAACATCGGCAGTCAACATATTACGATGAGATGCTCGAGATTTGTACATGCGATATGTGTCTGAGACACAATGTTGTTACTTATAAGAAAATAGAAAAGGTCTCGTTTATATACTTGACTAAATCGGGCACCAACAATAGTCGCCATGAAATGTCATGTTAGTGCGTTCCAATCATAATTAATGTATTGATACGGTTTGTGTATGACGTAAGCTGTCTGTTACAAGTACGTGCGAGTCCGCGTCTTGTTTAGATTATATGGCTCTTAATACCATAGAAGGAGGACCAATTGGATACCCGAAATGATGAGAATTTCATTCTTTGTGCTCTATTTAATTAAAATTAAATAGAGAGTTCTAATAGAAAGAGAAACCATGAAATGTGTGAGTTCTTAGTAAGAGAGAGGCACCGGCGAAAAAGCGTTGTTCGAAAAAGCGTTGTGCAATATATTACAATTTTTTTCGTTGACATAGTTCAAGAAATCTTTTTAGTAAGGTGAACTTTGCTCAGAAAAGGGTGTTATTAACTCCCCATTAAGCAATTGTCTGGCCTCAGGTCAGATTTAGTATAGAATGATTAATGATTAGTCCGTCCTTTTTCGTTTAAGAGTTTCTTGCTTACGGCGCCACACGATCTAGTGAGTTTACTAAGTGCTTCCATTGTCACCCTTGTTTATGGAAAAGATACAAAATTAGTAATAATCATTCATTTGTGACTTACTACTTTCCCGTGCACTCGCTTCTCATTCTAATCCAAATATCCTTTCCGCTCTGTTCATTAATTATTCACTTAAGTAATTACAATTTAACTTCATTCTTTTTAACACAAACACATGTACTTTCTAGCTGAATAAATCCTTCTCCCACGAGATTAATAACATACACATAGATAATACTTCAATCAGGCAAAATACACCCAAGATTATTATCTTGGTAGAACCACATCTACTATTTCCTAGGAATTTATGTGAAATCCCCAGTACTTTCATAGAAGAGTCCGATCAGATCAGAGATCGAATAGCCTTCGTACAAGACCGAAAATGAAAAATGGCGCGATTTAGCTATGCAATCGTTATTATAAATATATAATACTTGTTCGAGCGAAGTACAGGATTAGACGGGTACGGAGTTATATTTCACCGAAAACAAAATCGAAACAAAAGAAACTATGGATTCAGCATCCAAGCTTGCTTGTAATGTGACATTGATCAACGTTACATAACAGGAGACGTTTAACACGACGGCTGAAAGGAGGGAGCCGGTCGGTTACTTTGGAGACACGAGTGCGCTGCTCTGGAGGGTGATCTCGCCGATTCTTATTTCCGTTGGAACGATCGGAAACGCGATGACTATTTTTGTGCTGCTTCGTCAGAAGAAGATGACGTCAACGGCTATGTTCCTGTTTGCTCTAGCGCTCTCAGATACGCTCATTTTGTTCAGCGGACTTTTGAGAGACTGGGTGAGTTTTACCTGGGACCTTGACATCCGGTTGCTGAGTAACGCCATGTGTAAAGCGAACATCTACCTGACCTACTGCAGCATCCACCTCTCTTTGTGGCTGATCGTTGTTGTTACGCTTGAGAGAACAGCTTGCGTGCTCTTCCCTCATAAAATGAGACTTGGCTGTTCCCCACGAAACGCTGGTCTTATCATTGTCATCATTGTGATAGCCGTGTTCGGAATTAATATTATATTGCTCGTGATAATTGATCTGAATGGATACGAAGGCGGCAAGTTCGCTCCCTCTACCAAGGGATACATCGACCTGTTTGACTACGTTTACGATTGGATCGACTTCACGTTGTCTCTCGGCGCGCCATTCCCACTGCTGCTTATTGGCAACGTCATCATCGTAGTGCAGCTCGCACGCTCCCGTTCCAGACGTCAGCAGATGAACATTTCCGGTCAGGTGCGCGACACGCGTCCAGTGTCTATACTCATAATTGCCATATGCGTGCTGTTCCTTATCACGATGACTCCATTGGCCTTCATAATGTTATACTATAACCAACATAACCAACAGGAAGACTACAAGTACTACGAGTTCCTGTACACCGTTTGCAGTCTGGTCAGCTACTCGAACGCCACCTTCAACTTTGCCTTCTACGTGTTCAGCGGCTCGAAGTTCCGGACAGAGCTGAAGAGTCTGCTTTGTTGTCAGGCAACACAAGGCACCAGTCTGTTTGGAAGCTAGTTCTCAATACGTGGCAAGGGATGCAATCAGAATGATTTCATAAAATACCAATTCATGTATGTATAATTTTTGTTTGCGTTATTAAGATGGATATAATGTGATTTTAATTAACATTTTAGTTTAATCTTTAATTTACACAAAGTTATGCTATATGCGATAATAATGCTTTATACGACAAAGGAAAAAAGATAACCCATTGTGTCGGTGTGATGCCTTTCCTTAGCTGTTTCGGACCAAGACAACTAACACGCAATTACTACGAGCACACATAAGGCAGTGTTGCTTGTCATCTTGGTCTAAGTGCCTCTTGAATTATTCACATTAACTATTTTAAACATTTTGAACGATTTATTTCATAATCGAGAATTATCTCGCTTCAGTTTACATTAATTTTAACTCGGTAGCTTGATGTCAATTTCAGCGAATTAATTTGGCATTATCCATTAAGCACACATGTGCATGATATTTGTGTAATACGTTTAGTATCCAGTCGTAACACTTATTTAAGTGAGTTCGAATCCGCCATCATGTTGCTATGGTCGTTTTTTATGGCCGATTTCTGGCCTGTAGAGTTGGTCATTGTGGGCGATTTTTGGCCGGTCCGTGGCCGTTTTCTGTCCTATGGGCCGCGGTCAATTTTCGGCCAAATTTCGGCCAAATTTCAAACGTTCTGTACATTCTTGAGTCAGTCTTACATTTTTCTTGTCGGGGAGCGCAGTAAAATGTACATAACTAATCCATTGTGCAGATTTAAATAATCCGAACAATAAGTAAAGAAAACACAAGGCGAACACAAATCTTCATTTACGCATTTTCACAGAACATTTATTAAATTATCTCGTAACTTCGAGTGTTTTATAATCGTGAAATATTACAAAGTGCATGTACATTTATATCGTGTAACTGTTTTAGCTATGTCTACGTCATTGATGTGACGCATATGCTTATTTTATTTGCAGAACTGAAATAACTTTCATTTTCACTGCTAACTTAATTATTATTACCAGCTGTTAAACTATATGCTTGACTGTAAACATCGCATGTTTGTAATGCTTGACGTAAACTTACTTGTTATACATCCGTTGCATTTTAACAGTGTTGAATAAAGTATAGTACCTTGGAGTCATGGTTGACTTTGATGCCACACAGTAGGCCTAACTTTGACACACGCTACCAATGTCTTGAGCTAGGCCCCGATTATATATTTTATATAATTGAGAATACTTCAGGAACTAAGGAAACCTAACAGTATTGTAAACAAACATATGTTTATCAAGTGGATACTTGAATAAGAATGGTTCTATTTATAAAATAGTCAATTGTAACGCTTAATGATACACATATAGCCCATTTCACACCGAGTTCCAACGGAATTCCACGGGAAGCCGCGATTTAGGATCCGAACATTTATCGACTGACCAATCAAATGCTGATGGTTACATGNGAAACGGCTTGGTACGAATCGTTTTGAGTACCAATTAGAAAGACAAACGCTACGCTACGCATGCATGTTTTTCTTCTATTAAATTAGGAAAATATCGAGGAAAAGCTTTATTATATATGATAAATCATTGTCCTTACTTTTGGAATGAAAATATATGTCGACAATCTGAACAGGTAAAGCGCTACAACAAAAAAAGATTGGTTTCCTTTGTCTCGGAACTTGACCTAGATTCTAGCATTACACAATAATACATGTTTACTTACTCTGACGTGCCCATTGGTGTACAGCTCGTAGGAAACTTCTCTAATAGAACGAAAATCAGTATGTGTGTGGAGGAAATACGTAATAATTGTAGAAATATTAAATTTTTTGAACACTTGTGAAAGTTTCACAGAAGAATAAGCATCTTTTAAATCAATAAAGGAACGCTCGTCTGCTGCTGAAGCCGTTGCCATTTCCAGACAGTCAATGAATAATGTAAACATTCTGGCGCCAGCATTTAATTGGTCAAGCCGACCAGCTGATAAACCTCCACGTGATATGACTTTACGAAAATTTCCGATAATTTCCGAAGCTCCTGTGAAATGGGCTATAGTGCAAATAAGATTAAAGTTTATATGCGTTTAAAGGTTTATATATAAGTAATAAGAAAAACAGCCTTTTTTAATGATAATGTATAATATTATTAATTTATTTGTTAATGTTTTTTATAATAACTAGTGCTACTTCTTTGTAAATACTACGATATTTTCAATATTAACATTTTGTTATAAATAAATATTTTCTTTATTATCACATTATTATACTAATAATATTTTTTTTTCATATAAGTTAAAAATAATAATTATGTATAGCATACTATAAGTTGTCAATTTTATTAATTAATTTTAACGATTGTCCATTTTGTCTTGATTTAAAATAAAATGTATTAATCAGTATAGTTATTTCTGCATTGTATTATATAATGTTGCTTGAAGAATGAACATTTGGCAAATAATTCTTGTGCAGTACTTTATAAGTCTAAAAACATATTACTTTAATATGTGTATTCCTGTGTGATATATGACTGCGTGTTAGTTGTATGTTCGCTCATCTAAGCGTCACCTATCAAGAAAACTGTTTCTACAATGTTATTGTCTATATCACCATATTATTGTATAACACTACCTGATTATTACTGATATATATATGTTTTATATGCACTGCCTTAATCAATGCCAACTTATTAGCCCTAAGCATTATACAAGTTACCTGCAGGTAGAAATGATGCATTTTTTTATTTCTTTCACTTTAAAATATAGCTTCTCATACACAACTTCATTTCATGACGTTAAGGCTCTTCTCTTGTGCTGAAATTGCAATACAAAATGGGCGTAAATAATGCACATTACTGAAAGAATACAACAGGTGTATAAGAAAAATAATCTTATTTAAAATTGCCTTTTACTACAAAACAATATTTCAACACGACATAAAACATAAAAGCGTGATTAAAACTGTGTTAACCGGCGATAAGCTCATTTTTCTTATCATTCTGTAAATTGTAATTATACTTAAATATTTAACGGAGCTTCATATTATAAATGTGGACTATTTGTATTAGTTGTTATTGTTTATAATTGTTTGAAACGTAATACAACATTTAGTAAACGTGTATTTGTTGCGACCATTTTCACATATACATTTACAAATGTCTATTATGATCACATGACATGTTTGAAACGCAACGATTATTTATATATGCAAAACACGTATTCAACTGTTCCTATATTCACCGAATCGGAACTAACAAAATTGCGCTGTATACGTAAAACACGTATTCAACTGTTCATATATTCACTGAATCGGAACTTACAACATTGCGCACGAAGCCCAATTGAGCTGCATTATGATGCTACCTTAAACAAAACAATATGCATAGCCAAACAGGTAAAGATTGCATTACTGACATTGCCTAAGGCTTCATGGTGACAGAACTTTTATTTGAATACACGATGTTCGAGACTTGCTTGTCCGTGTTTTGCAAGGTTTACTTTTCCTAACTCATAAACTCATTATAACGTATGGCAGTAATAAAATGGAAACATAAAGTTCTTATTTATTTTCTCAACTATCAAAGCGATCTTCGTTTCAATAACATCACGTAAAAGAACACTAACGTTGTAAAGTAAATCACGAATCTTCAATGACCGATCAGAGTATTCGTCAATATCGGCATTTAGATTGATAATGAAAATATGTTGAGCGATGTCTATTAGATTTCATCCTTATTGGATTTGTTTCTAATTTGTCCTCAAATGAATATGCGGCATCAACACATAATACTAAAATTTGCACTTAATTTGTGTTTATACAAAAACAAAAACTTTTTTGTATACGTATTTTTCGTTTTATTCAGATTGAAATAAATGCCTGTGCAAATATCAGTTACAAATCTGGTGATAATGAAGTTGAATGATCATTTAAGAATTCGGGTTTTAACGCTACGCGTGTTACACTTTTGTATTTTCCACGATAAGTAAACAAGCACCTTTAATCGACCCAATGATCAATAGATGCCCATCGAAATGGCACAGCGTCCATATTTTCCCCGTGACCGAGTAAATTCGTCAGGAAAAATATGTGGTGAACTATTTCTCATAATAAAGTTTCGTGGTACTTTATTACGCGTCACGAGAAACAAGCTTTTAACGGCGCGACATTGCAGTTAATAATATAAATCAAAGAAGGGTTTTGTGAAGTTTGAAACTGTTGTTGCATCAGTTACAGGTTGTATATAAAATAATGGATGAATATAACTTTAGAGTGTATATAACCTAAACTTGTTTGCGCAATAATACACGCACGCAGCATTAAAGCATTGCATACAAAAAAGCATCCCTCTGTAAAAAGTTTTTTTTTAATAAATGTGCGTAAAGTGTCGTCCCGGATTAGTCTGTGCAATCCGCTCAGGCTAATCAGGGACGACACTTAACGCTTTAATGATAGTTTGCGTTTAAAGAAAGAATCGTCTTAGCAAACATCCAGGTAAAGCGAAAAGTGTTGTCCATGATAAGCCGGTGCGGACTGCACAGCCAAATCTTGGACGACACTTTACGCACATGCATTTTACCCTATTTTCTCAGAGCGAGGCTCAACTATTTGGTCGACATATTGATTTGGGTGTCTTGGATGATTCCTAAACAAACGGTTTATAGGACAAGCAGCTTGTACCAGTCGTAGGCGTCATATCAACTGCAATACATGTGAACACAAACATGGATAAGTAGGATTTTTTGACCGCTGCATAACACAGTTTAAGATGGTTTTACATGTGTTTTTATCGAAGTCGACGTAATCCCTTTACACATTGTGAGACTACTACTTTTTCGATTGATTACATTCATTTAACTATAACGTATTACATTTTATAACACAAAATAATGTTTATACCATTGTGACAAATAATAAACCATTGATCTGTCAAATAAACTCTGTGTCTGGAGGAAATGAAATGTTATCTACCACTAGACCAATTTAAGGCTTTGCTTACTTATGTTCATCATTTAGGTCGAATGACCTGACTTATTGTTGGCAATACAAAACACATTACATACCATGTTGTTTTCAAGTTCAGAGTTAAGACGTATTTTACAATATCTTGGTAATGTTTTAAAGTTTAGAAACCCTTATTATTGCTTACGGTATCTGAACATTTCCGGCAGATGAATCTCCTTAAATCATAATTGTGCGATTGGTATTGTGTGATACTTGCGTTAAATAAGTACAACCGTTTTTAAAAAACATTATGTTTATTCCATCGTCAGAACGATGCGTCACTTATATGGAATTGAATATGCATTAGGTCATTACGTGCCTATTGTGGCTCGTACTATTAAATGTAGCATGCAAAACACAATATTATTTGTCTGATTAGAAAACTAAAGAAAGTAAGGTTATTATGTTTTGTTACTTAATTATATCAAAGTTCTTATCAGCGATTGCAAGTTATTGCATCATTTATACATTTGTTATGTATACGTTTATTTAGAGAAAAGCATTAGTAGTCCATTAATAATGGACTACAGATTTATCGTCGTCATTCCGCCCGTCCGCAAAATTGTTCCTGCACTTCTTCCACTACTCATCCGGTCGTATGTCTGTCCGTCCGCAGCTCTTAAATAATCGTCTTTGTCAAATTGCATTTGAGTGCTTCTACGGATGTTGAGATGATTTTATGTGCATGAAACTTATCCTAGCATTTTTACCACAAAAAAGTGCTCCAGCATTTTGTACATGTATGTGCAGTATCATGTTTGCATTTCAGAAGGAACCTTTATATTTGACATATCAATGCGAACTTAAGGATCATTTCCTTTTTTTCGAAACCATAACTTAAGGCAAATCCAAATATGGACTCAAGAAAATAACCTTCCATATCAAAATGTTGACGTAAAACCTCGCATTTACAGACTAGGAAAGGCTATAGAATCCAAATTGAAACTTAAAACATAATATAAAATGCGACAAAGTCTTGGTAGGCAACTAATAATCTAATTCCAACGAATATTGAATTAATTCACCTATTGAAGATTAGGACTTTTCATTTACGTATATCAATAATTTCAGCAATAAAACATTAAAACATGATCGATTGCCTACTTAGTTTTCTTTATCTGTCTCTAATGTTGTAATTTTCCGGTCATTATAGGCTGATGGTTCCATTCGCGGGCATATCAAGTAGCGCCGAGACAGTTTGTTCAACTCGTCTGTCAGTTTGATTAACTATACCAAACACTACAAGATCGTGCATTGTTTTTGAACCGGACTGCTAATACAGTTGAAAATGGTTTTGGTCTTATTGCATTTCTTATCGACAAAACTAACATCTGGAAATTATTTCTGTCTGATGCCAATGTGAACAAATAAACCTTATTACAGTTTGTGTTGCAAAAGGGGAAAAAAACGGAACTAAGTTAGCAGTAAATAAATGCCGTTTTTTTAAAAAGCAGGTATTGTCTTCTGAATGTTAAACGACAGACTCTTCAAATACTTTTACTCTTTAACAAAAGGACATTCAACGTGTGTTGTGTAAATAGGTTATTTGAAATATTTATAAGTTTTTGTATCTTACGTATAAATATGTATGGGCTTTGCATCAACTGTTACTTATTTGGGGAAATGTGTTATTTACCTGACTTTTG
The DNA here is from genome assembly GCA_007657795.1 of Dreissena rostriformis. Classification (NCBI taxonomy): domain Eukaryota; kingdom Metazoa; phylum Mollusca; class Bivalvia; order Myida; family Dreissenidae; genus Dreissena; species Dreissena rostriformis. The sequence continues at coordinate 3,899 of VMBQ01000402.1, read as the reverse complement.
TTGTCAGCAAAATGTTAAAATAAAAACTCGCATTTTCAGGCTTAGAAAGGCTATACAATCAAAATTGAAACCTAAAACACAACATAAAATGCGACAACGTTTTGGTGGGCAACAAATATTATAATTCCAACTAATATTGGAATAATTCACCTATTTGTACACCAAAAATAATCCTCAAATAATCATTCGACGATCGGGACTTTATATTAACGTATCCATAATTGTTATCCGTCTCTTATATTGTCATTTTCCGGTCATTATAGTCTAATTGAACGACTCAAGGGCCTATCAAGCAGCGCCGAGACAGTTTGTTCAACTCGTCTGTCGGTTTGATTAAGTATACCATTAAGATATACACATACATT
>VMBQ01000401.1:228530-280485 GCA_007657795.1 Dreissena rostriformis | reverse complement strand
CCACACCCACCCAAAATTGCCTTTTACTATAATTTCTTCATTTCTACACGGATTCACTTCAAATTGATACTGAACATCTCTTATGACAATACGGTCAATCTCAACTATGCATGGCCCCATTACCAACCCTGGGGCGCCCCGCCCACATAGACCACGCCCACCCAAAATTTTGTTTTAACATAACTTCTTCATTTATTCACCAATTGACTTCAAATTAATACTGAACATCTCTTATGACAACACGGTCTATCTCGACCATCCATGTCCGCATTACCCACACCGGGTCCCCACCAACATAGGCCTTGCCCACCAAAAATTGCCCTTTAATATAACATCTATGCGGCGTGGTGATACGCGTCGGCATCTGCCGCGCCATTTCTAGTTAAGGTGTTTTTACTTCATATACACTTATATTTGTAAATGCAGCATCAACATACTATTTAATATCCCCGAAATTAAAAAAAAAAAAAGGAATTTGCATATCAACCGTACTTTCGTTTTGACAACTGACAAAAGAAGTGATTCGATGTGAATCTAAATTTAGTTTGAGTGCAGATTCGTTCATACGACACAAAGACACAATTTTGTTTTACGGATCATTTTAATTTCCTGCAACGATATCTATCATACAAAACACGAACACTAACTCCGATCCTAATACAAAGACAGTTCCGCTCGGCTTAGAGGACTGGGACAGTCATGTAAAATATCGAATATAATATATATGTTTTATAAACAACTGGTAGCAAGATGAGTTGCAGATTATTGGTCAGTTACCACATTTAAACTAACTCTTTTGACCTGTTAATTATTTTCAACTCAATTCAACAGTGAAAAATGCGTCTAGTATCACTGTGTTATCCCGCTTAACGAAACTTTGGGAGTACAAGGATCCACATCAGTACATTTTAAGTAATGTGTGTCAGTGTAGTATTACATCAGGATAACTTCTTAGAACGTGTTAAAACGTAAAATGAAATCCGTCTGTTCGTCTTTCTGATTGTGTGCCTGTCTGCCGACATGAATGAATACACAAATGTCAGACTGCTTCAGCCTGCATGCCGCTTGTGTCATTCTGTTTACAGACTGATTTAAGACATCGTTTTGAATAAAAGTGAATTAATTGTTCAACATATATTTGCGTCAAATTTGTTAAACAGGTTCGTATGTTTCATGATCGGACCTTTCAATTTCGGCAGTGTATTTTTTTTTCATTTCCCGCTCATGAACACTCTGTCAGTGACCGCTTATGAATTCTCTGTTAGTGCCCGCTCATCAATACTCTGTAAGTGTCCGTTTATGAACAATCTGCTAGTGCCCGCTTATACACATTATGTAAATGTCCTTCATTAATGTTCCGTTAGTGCCCGCTCATAAACGTTCTGTTCGTACCCGCTCATAAATAGTCTGTTAGTGCTCACTTATAAACACTCTGTTAGCACCGGAGATGCATGTAGTAAAGGCATGTATACAAATCAAAATCAGTTATTGAAAAGGGACTTTCCTGCATGTCGGGCGTCTCAATATCTATATTTGTAAATAATTTGGAAATTGTACTATATGATAATATTAGGTTTTGATATAGTGTTAATATGAAGGGATTAAGCTAATACCATGCCAGAATTTCAAAAACCATTTTAAATGCATATTTTATAGAAACTGTATAAGTAGGAGTCAATGTGCATATATGCACTACAGCAAACATATTGAATGTTTAATATAAGAGCCGAATTGAAGCATACATGAAGATGAATGTTATTTGTGTACAAACAATATCGACTTTCACCAAAATAAGATTATAAACTGCCAGCAATTGTTTTTATCTTAAAATGCTAATTATAAAGATTTTATCCAACTTGTTTAATTATAAGAACGATCCGAAAGGTCAGAAAATAGGTTGCTATTCAATGTATGAATGCGCCGGGTAATGCTGGAATAACATGTGCACACTTATTAAATCATGATAATAAATGAATAAAATTATTATATGCTAAGCGATGAACTATTGAACATTATAACGAACATACTTGTTTAGGTTTTTTTAATGGAGTGACTTTTTTTTACAATACGTTGAAATATAGGCTATTGCATGTTTTTTCATCGGTCTTTATATGCATTAAAACCAGTTACGATAAATATAAATTGATGCTTAATAAATCACATTATTAATATTGAATTTAATACTGTGAAACTTATTTGTTTCATGTTCGTTCTTTTGAGATCAACTAAGTCGTTGTGTGTCTGCATTTCTTTATTTGTATCTTTCTTTATATCTTCTTTTGTATGAATGATGCATACATGAATAGCATTTGTAATGAACATATATGCGCTGAGCAAAAGTCCTGATTTCAAGATAAGGGAAAACGCACCGGCAGTTTCGTCAAGTTAATTGAAAAGGAAAACATAACATAAGTTATTGAGTTATTGATGGACATATGTGTGACATTGCTAAATCATATTTCAGTAACGCTGTATACATATTTGACATTGGAATTAATAGTATATCATTATGTGGACTATAGCTGAGTATATTCACATTTCGCCTATAATGGTGTGTGTTTTTCGGTTTAGGAATAGACGCAAGAAGTAGGAAGGACGTAAATACTCTATATAAAGCTTTGCACAAATGGTAACTGGCGGGAATGCACACACAATTATAATTTTGAACATTCACATTTCCTTTTTAATCTAAGATGACGTTTTAGAAAGCCTTACTTACACTCAAGAAATGTCTATACATAAATTACAAGCTAAAAATCTTATTGTATGTATTTAGTTTGAAATAACTCAACAAACTATACAAAATGTAATGCATTTAACAGCGCATCTCATTAAACAGACATAAAATAACCCTGTACAGAATACAAGTTTTTTTTTAAATGTACACATCTTTCCCACTAACATGATAGTGTGTGATCCATTTTTAATACAGTTTTTTGTTTAAATAGTAATATATATTACAGATACCAGTATAACATTTGCAGTCTATAAATGCCGTTAATCGTATAACACGATGTTTGTTCAGCGATGATTGTTCCAAATAATGGAATGACCTTTAAAATAAGTAAGAAGTCCAGTCTAAACCTTCTCGCGTTTGCCAATATGCAAAATAAAGGAATCTTGGGACAAGTGGACGATCTGTTCAATTGCATATAATCCTTTATCCCATGTATTACATTGTCACAGGGCCGTAAACAACGTTTGCAAACTGTTTATTTCGTCTCATTACGACTGATATGATGACAGTTTGTTTTAAACGAATAAAAAGGAGCCGTAGATCACAAAAGCATTTCTTGTGTTGATTAATCATTTTAACTAATCCTGATTCCATATACTTCAATCATAAAATCATAAAATCTAATAAACCTTCGAAACACCTCTTAAACTACTTTATAAATACATTAAAAACTGACCCAAATAATCCTGGAAGATAGCTTATCAATATTCTTGATCTCAACTATTGGTTATGATGGTTAAAATACAGACATGCACGCATTTGAATATTGCAATGTAGATCCATATAACATTATTATGACATGACTAAAAAATAATAACTTTATTTCACAAAATTTGAGTTTGAAATTCTTAACTATCAAATAGTTTTAATTCGAGTACATTGAACAAATTGTTATCGATAAGTGAACTATGTTTACATTGCTAAAAACAGTAATTTCGCGCTTTAAAATGAATGATCCTGCATTATTAACCACACTATACATATCATACATTGAAAAGCGTCATCATTAAATATGCTGCTGTTTACCCATAACATTGTACGCAATAAATGTACATGAAATCAAAACAAATCACGTTTCATAATTATAAAACAATACTAAACACACTTTTTGTTAACATAATACATACATTATAACTACAAACACACAATATTCCAACCTTGGAGTTCTCAATGTTTTAATTTAATGTCAATTATGCAAAACTCTACATGCATAGTGTCAATTTGTTTTATTTAAGGATCAGTCTGACTATCTTTTAATGTGTTAGTTAAACTTTCTTCATTCTGTACCATATCATCGATGCAATTTTGATGTTAATTCTTCCTCGAACACCAATCTATGACATAATGTAAGTATAAGGTCCGTGAAAAATGTCGCCAATTGACAGAACGTTCAAACTATGTTACAAGAATGAATAACCTTTTAAATTTCATGTTTTGACACGTTGCAATTTCCCGAAATTTCCTGAAGTTCAGCAAAGATGGGCCGTAACGCCTTCTGTATTTCTTGACATTCATATATAATCTTTTCTGAAATTCGGTTATCACGCGCAACTGATTTCAGTAGCATCTTGCACGCCTTTATTCGACTTGCTATTCTTCGGTCGCACTGCGTTTTTATGTAGTTTTCAATGGGCACGACGTAACATGTGGCTAGATGATTACGAATAACTTCATCGCTGAAGCACTCTTTCATAACATTCTTTAACAATTTTCGCATATACTTTTCCTGATTCAGTAACTTAGTCATATAGTTATATCCCGCAACGACCGGACGCATTGCCATTTCAAAATCGACTCGTATGAATTTCCATTTCCATAACAAGTGAAACACTTTATTCTTAAAAAATGCACCCACAGATGACACTGTCCTTGTTGGAAACTCAAGCTCTGAAAATTAAAACATAGAATAGAACGTGGCGTAACGTAAAGCTACGTTATGTTAAATCACATCATATTGCCTGTGTTACCACATAAGTAGTCGTAAAATACTTCTCTCAATGCGCCATATATACTATTTTTAAAGCACAATGGCATTGTTTACATTTGCAGTTTGTTTCGAAAACGGAATGTATACTTTCTATTCCTTAAATATGTAGCTTAACAGTTAATTGATAAGTCACTTAAGTTATTGAAATGTATTAATCGTACACGAATAAATGCTTTCTGAAAACCTTAATCTTGTTTATTTATCTAGGATCTGGTTCAACACTCTATTTGCACACCAAGTTGTAGACTTCGACAACAAAAACAAGTGTTTATTTGGATACATATATTACGGCGAACTGCATGCCGTTACTACACAGAACGGTAGATAACCGTGCGAGTTGAGAGCGTCTCCTCGCTATATTAAGTTATTGTTGTGAGTGTTTACTTCAAGGGGAACGTCAAAACACTATTCGGTACATTTGATTATTTGAGAAATGAACTTGATGCGATTCGTGCGCGGGCCACTTAGATGTTAACATTGAGTTCAAACTTGACACAGTCAGGGTGTGGCTGCTTAACATACAACTGCATACTCATTCGGCCATTTTATAAACGAGCTACAACAATATAATAAATTCCGAAAGATGTTGCACACAAATTATCGGAAAGCGAGTGCTTTAAATACAATCATGTCGCCGTGCTTTTACTTGTGTGTTGAACTTTTGTGATTTCTCATTGAAATACAAGTACATATCCAAATTAAAACTTTTCAAGGCAGAAGCATTAAATTTACTTAAGTGCCTGGAGCCGAAATCGTGGACACAAATAAGGCATAAAATAAGTCAGTTTTGTTCTGACAGATTTCGACGTAAATTAAACAATTTGTCAATGCGTCGCCTTTTTAAAGACCTGCATCATCATGTTCGTTAATAGAATCATACAATTATTCTTAATGGTCAAGATTCACAAGATTCGTTCAACAGAAACTTCTGAAACCTACTTGAATTCCTGTCTAAAATCTTTCGAAGGCACATATATGGACGAATGTTAGATATATGAAACTGCGCATCCAATAATGACTGGTCTGTAGTTTGCCAACATCGCGAATGTTATTGATTCACAAATGTTAAAGTTAAACACAATACTTTATAAGATTTAAAAATATCGGTATTAATAAGTGTGTGTATTAGGTAATTATAAAAAAATTTGTAAGAGTCATTATGTTTATGGTAGTTCATATGAATAATGTCTACAAATATCGTATAATACAGTACAATGTACCGCTGTTTATCGTAGTGTAGCCGGTCGTTGCAAGCGTGGCATGGAACGACATGGAACGGAAAGCACACACATGACGTGTATTTATATATTTCGTTAAGAATTAATTATCTGTTTAAATTGTTTACCGATCTCAGTGTTGTCAAAAGTGGCTTCAGCTTCAAGGCATTGCTCGTCTAGTTTTGTGAAATCCTCTTCAATTTTCTGCAGAAAATATTCGATTGTTTTATCAAAATATTGCTCATCTTTTTCCCAGGAATCGATTTCTTCAACAATAATTTTCATTATATGTTTCTTTGCAATATACTGAAAAGCATCGTCGTCCGGTGCTCTGATTTGTCGAAGAAGTTGTTGCACACCAGCCTGGATGCGTGTAAAAACATCTTCCTTTCTTAGATGAACGCCTATTACAGATCCCATATCAACGCTCAGCTCTGTACATTTCAATAGTAATGTAGTTCTCACCTGTAAATTTATACGTTGGAAATAAGGTTTTATGATTTCACCAAATAAGCAGAAAGTAGACGACGTAAATAAATCTACCGATATAAAATGAAACGTTGCGGACAAAGTCATTGTTCAATAAATAATATAATTTGAATACAAATGTGATTCTTAATAAATATGTGTTTAATAACGGATGATATGATGCTCGTAAGACTTATTTGAAGACATTTCGTTTAATTTTGATAGTTCCGATGAAAATGACATTTTACAAAAAATAAACACAAGTTCAATAAATTTAAAATGCAAGAAACTTACACGTTGAGCAACGTATTCAAACCAATTTGTAAATATTACAAATCAAAATCTAAAAAAATAATTACTAATATAACTTATCCAGGAATTAACGAACATATTTCCAATTTAAGTAAATCATTATTTAAGTGCAATGAGCAAGAAGCAGACGAATTGTGTAATACTGATTATTATGATATGCTTAACATTATATATACGGAACTTAACATGTCTTTCAAAGATACTGTTCTGACATTACTGTTTTTGTTTGCTGATGATTTGATTATTGAAGACCCCATAAGAAATACACAACTTATTGCTGAAGAAGAAGTGTTTTAAGTTCATTATTTGGTTTATGACGCATTTAATTTTATGCAAACACACAGACGTTAACTGTAAAACATTTTTGTAACAATTTTACCGTTATACAGATTTATTGGAAACAATTCACAATTCCTTGCAAAAATGAATATGCGTTTTTATAGTTAAAACTGTCATGATATGGAACACAACTAGGTTTACCTTTTCTGTATTTCTTTCTATTTGGTTCAGTTTCGTATCAATTTGGTCGTGCAACTGTGCCTTTTCCTCCGTTGAAGCATCAGCATGTCGAGTTCTGGTCGACAAATAAGTGTTTATTTTTCCAATCATGTTTTCAATCCACCTGAAAGTAAGAGTTGCTTTACCTAGTCTTAATGTAGGCCAATAATGTAATGTAAATTAATGGTTTTATTGTCTAACTGTATAACTTACAGTGTATTCACATTATATTTAACATTCTAAAGGAAACAACAAGAGGTTTTAAGTGTTCGGGTTGTTGTATATTAACAATATAAAGAAGTGAAACTCCAGCTGCTGGAGCAGTANGTGGCCCCAGTATTGGACTTTAATGAATTACGAGTACGTTTATCTCATTCATTCAGCAATTTTGAAATTCCGTTTACATCTTATACAATGATATTCAAGCATTTTATTGTATTTTGGCCCCGAGCAATATACTGTTCTCCATTGCTATTTATCTGATGGGTTCGCTCAAATTTCACAGTTGACTGACGTACACGAAGATGAAACTAAAGAAAGAAATTGAGACTTCGACGAGTTTTGTCAGAATTAAGGCATTTCGTCCATTTTCCACTATTCAAATATATAGTCCCACATTTTTATGTGGTTTTGCTACTCTTCAAAACTGCTACTGGATAAATCTTGCTCAAGCATTCACAATTGGATAAACTTAACGTATAAATAAAAAATAAATATTAAGAAAATAATTTTGACTGTGTTTTGGCTGAAATATGGCCATTTATCCTTTTTTTCCACTGAATAATGTATAAGGGATTTGTGTTTGTCCAATCTTGTGTTGTGGGAGAATAAGTGTATGTGACAAATCCTCTTTCCTGTCTTTATTATCTTGTTATTATCTTGAACTTAATATGTTCGATGTTTTTTTTTAAATCTCTCAATTTAAGGCATTTAAATGTTAAACGAATGCTAAAATCTCGAAACAAGTTCCTACCCTTTAAATAAATGATCGACCCCATATTGGTATTTAACTTTATTGAGTAATATCCTCACAAAATATGCATAAGAACATTTTAATTAATAAACCAACATGACAACAAAATAAATATACTCACGTGTGAACATGTATTATTTGCCATTTACATGCTTTCTATAATATTATTTTATTGTTTTAAACAACGTTGCCTTAAATGGCTGTTTATACAAACGTAGTTGATATGTGTTATGGAATATACCAACTTAAATTTATAGTGATTAAAAAATATGAGTGTGTCAGAGTGAATACTAAATAAACAATATAACAATTTCGTACACTCTTTTCTAGTAAGAGGATCCACTGCGCTTGTACAAAAAACATAACTACACATTTGATGTTACTTCTAATTACTTTGTTTATAAATTACTTGTAATTAGAAACCATGTTGTAAAGCCATTTTAAAATCACCATACACAACGAAAGCAACTTTCAATTCATTACTTTATACACAATATCCATTTTTGTACATGTCTGCTTAAGCTTGAGTTTGTGCAAGGTCTTGCGCCCTCGAGCATTCGCCTGTCTACATTTGTTGTGATCGAACTGTACCCTCTGAATGGGCTCTACTTGATGTAGTCGTTTCATTACGATTACCACCTGGCACTTTAAGCATATGCTAAGAGAACAAAGTCTGCGAAAGCGACCCAAACTACGCAACTATACAAGATATACAAAATACTTCAAGCTTAGGTGATTCAAGATATAAATAATAATTCAAGTTTTAGTGGTTCAAAATATACAAAACACTTAAAATGAATGCGGTTAATGTGTCAGCCATACCTTGTATCANCTGCATTTTCCGGGTTTTTAAAATGTTTAGTGGATCTTCTCTGGAAAAACTAGATCACCAGGTCAAATTTTAGGTCACACCTAGAGGTCAAAGTTCAAATTTTGCTATTTATCAGCTTATCCAGGTTAATTGTTTTATATGTCAAACACTTTTGAGAAAACTCACCATAAATGTTTATCATTAGGCGATTGAGTGTCAGGTGCAACACTTATCTCATTACTTCATAGGTCCAGGTCACAATAAGAGGTGAAAAGTTAGTCTGACCATGAACAGCATGTGTTTGACATGAGCGGAGTTTTGAAACAAAATTGGAATGTGCGGGCATACTGGCCCTAATGATACACGTCGAAAGTCTACCCTATTGTTCGCCTAGTAAGTTCGTACCTTATATCAGATAAAATTCTTCAAGAATTGGTCAGCGTGAACTCAGGTTAGCCATTAAGGGCCATCATGGCCCTCTTGTTTATTATTATAACCGAAGTGTAAATGCCACAAAGACCTCTGTTGTTTGTCAACAATGTAAACCATATGTGATGCTATGCCGTTATTTACTTGAAAACATCATAGGTGAAAAAGACGTGAACATCTCAAATTTGTGTAATTTAGTATTATTTCTTTATCCTGTAACTGGGCTGCCTTTCATTGTAATTTGCTTGCGAAATTAGACAGCGATTGCTTGACTGGTATCTGAGAAATATTGTAGACATATTACTCCCGTCTATTTCCAGCCTGTCGTGGCCCTTCATGTTCCATTTCATCACTTCGCTCTCTATAAAATCACCTGCTACGTTGTATACTCATTAAAATGTCAATAACAATAGATGCTCTTGAAGCTAATGGTACATTCTAATTACAAGCTCTGCCACTACACTTTCCCACTTGTCATTAGAATAATTGTCCTTCACTTACCTTCCAGACATTATCAAAGCATCTATAAGCACTCATCTTCTCACACTCTCTATTATCACGTGACAACACTTTATGCGTAATGAATTATATTTATAAAACGGAAGAGAGATTTGTTTTGCTTGATTCAATGGCAATTAACAACAATTGTTTAAAACCCATGCGTTGCGGTAAAGTGCGATTGACGCCACATATGTCACGTAAAAGACATAATCATCGTTATTTGAGTTGTTTCTTTACAGTAATAACAGCATACCTGCATCCGCTGGCCATTATTGAGGTGGACGAAGCCAAACAAACGATGAAAACAACGTCGGTTGGAAAATTGAGGAAAACCCAGACAACTTTGACAGCACCATAAGCTTTACCATCACAATTAGACGAAAACCACTGTACTTTTTTTGTCATCATTCCTATCATAACGCTAGCAATTTTGAACCTCTGTATTTTTCTGTTGCCAAATGACAGTGGAGAAAAAGCAGGCTACTCTATTACGTCTTCTTGGCATTCACTGTCTTCCTTACCATTTTTTCTTCATCGTTGCCACAGAATTCCAACTCCGTAGCGTTGAATGCGGTCTTCCTCATGATCCAAACAACTTGCAGCACATTGACAACCGTCCTCGCGTTGGCCCTTCTGCGCAAGTCCAGTTTTGATAAAAAGGTGGCGATTCCTCGCATTCTGGTTTTTTTCACGCGATGTTTGAAATGCAGATCTTGTACCAAAGAGACCAGCGTTGTGCCGACAGAAAAACGCGCTACAGAAAGCATAATGTCTGACGAGTCTGCTGCTGACATCAAATACTCGTGGAAAGAAGTCGTCAATTTTCTGGACGTGGTGCTGTTTGTGATATTCGCATGCATGCTTATCTCATCGTCGCTTGGCTGTTTTGTAACCGCAACGAACTCTTTGCCTTGAGCATCTGTTCATCAAGCTTCTTCTGATTTGCAGAGAGACAAACGGTCGGACAGACTTTCTAATAATCCAAACCCCTTGTAGCACATTGACAACCGTCCTCGCGTTGGCTCTTCTGCACATGTCCAGTTGTGATGAAAAGGTGGCAATTCCTCAAATTCTTGTCTTCTTCATGCGATGTTTGAAACGCAAATCTCATTCGAAAGGGTCCAGGATCGTGCCGACAGAAATAATCGCTACAGAAAGAAGAATGGCTGATAAGTGTTCTTCTGACGACGTCGAATACGCGTGGAAAGAAATCGTCGACTTTCTGGACGTCGCGCTGTTTGTGATATTCGTATACATTATCGTCGCTTCGGCGCTTGGCTGTTTTATAGTAGGCAGGAACTCTCAGCCTTGAACATTAGTTAAGCTTCTTCAGATTTTCAGACAGAAAGACGGACGGACGGAGAAACGGACGGGCTAAAGGAATAAAGACAGGAAGACAGACCAACGGACAGACGAATTTTGTGCTATATGTTAATACATTTATGGTGACATTTAGGTAGTCCAATTAGCATTGTATTAATACTTACGTTGTTATAAAATGTCCACATATAATTCTCTTGTCTCGCCCGTGTTTTCAAATGGGTTGTAATTGTATGTTTCTGTACATGTGTGGATGAATTAATCTTCGTTGCATTGCACTACATTGTCCGATTTTTTTAAATAATACAAAAAATATTGAAAACAAACCAAAACATATATACCGGAAACCTACTCACCCTGTAGAATGGTCCGTCTATTAAAAAGTATAAGGGCCACATTCGAAGATGCATTTTCTCGTTTATTGATGCATTTCAAAAAGAGGCCTGTGATAAACGGCCATGGGAATATTCCTTTAAGAAAATAGCATTTTTTCTCTTTAAAAATTCAGGCTTGTTTTCGTGTTCATGTGTTATAATTTACGAGCCAAATACTGCAAATAACCAGTCACATCGTTTGATATGTCATCATGTAATGTTTTAATGAAATCTCTTATATGGTTTGTATGATCATGACCTTCACAGCTTTTACACATCTCTTTAAAACAGCGAACCTTTAATACAATCCAAAATGACCTCTGCTTGCGAAGAAAACGATTATTTGGGGATTTTGGGGTTTTGTTTTTTGTATGTGTTTTTTTGTATCTTCTAATTCTTATGCTTAATCAAAAGAGTATTACCTGACTCGACAGTTATTGTATATACGAAACACAATGGTATTGTTAAACATTAACGATGCTTGCGATCTATAGCGATACAAACATGATCATATATTATACCTAAGAAATGTGTTTACAAGATATTGAAATAACGACTCAGTTTATTTATTAGTTGAAATAATTGCCCTTTCGTCCTTTTTTAAGCCAAAAAAGATTACACATACTGTAATTGATCTGTGTGAATATTCTCCACACAGTTGTATTTCGCTTGAGTTGCAATCTGTCACTGGTATGAGGAATTTCTTGGTAGCGAGAAAGTATATCTTAAATACTGGACTATACAAGAATTAAATCACAAAACAGTGTTTGTATTTTGCATGACGCAATAATTTAAAACAAAACATATATGATAAGCCTGGTATGCCGTTACATATTTTAATGATAAAAAGTGGATAAAAATATAAAACACATTGAAGGAAAAACCAATAACATTAGCACTGTGTCAACATCTTGGTAGTTGGCAATATATAAAGTATTGAAATGTTCCCCAAAAAATAATCGCAACTGCATTGTTACCTTTTACTGTGAAATAAACCAGTCGAATTCAGAGTATATAAGGTTCATTTACAAATAACGTAACGATAGTATTTACGCTATGTGTATCATTTATAGGATAGCCATTGATTTTCTCATTTAAAGCATGTAGATTATTAGTCAATTGTGAACATATACTTTTTGCTACATTTAGATTAGGCATAAAGGTTAATACTTTGAAAATTATATCAAAAGTCCGGATAAAAAGCAAAAAAGACTCTAAAATAATGTAAAACACCTAATTTGGAAATATGTTCCTATAAGAACAACAATAACACTTAAGCGTTGTGTGTTGTTATCGAAGACACTGCTCGTACGACTTCACAGAGGTAAGTGTACATAGATCGATCGATTTCCTTACGCGAGAATTATGTCCCTTGCCCTTTAAGAACAAAGGTAGTGGGTGTCAGTAGTAATAATTAATACAAATTTCACTTTATCTCTATTGGATTGTGAGTTAAAAAAAATCCATAAACCAACAAAAACAAAACGATAACGCAAACATGTATACGGATTTACTCTTTTAGAAAGTTCATTTTCGACTTTTATAAGTGCCGGCGAATGCGTGATTTCTCGTTTTCGGTGAGAATTTTGTCCGGAACTGAGGACCAGATTCACGTTTTGTCGTAGCCCACTTTGTTTGAAGTATGATCGTCAATTTTGTTTAATCTAACGAATTAAAACGGTACTAAAATAAAGTCTTCAAGACAAGTCGTAAAATGTACAATTAATCATGTACTAGTATTCCTTAACGGCAATATGATTCAATGAAGGTCTCAAATCAATAGAGCATAAGTTCACACAGTGATTTATAAGTTGTGTTTAAAGCTGCTGTAATATTTGTCAGATGCCATTACCACAATTCAAGAGAAGTGAACATGACTTCTATTACACAATTAACACTAATTGGTAGTAATAAACGATTAAAGTTAATGCGGGCATCTGCGTATCTCACGCAACGCTACTGCTTATTTTTATTCTTTTAATGGAAGAGGAACTTATTCGCACCCATGTTCAAGTTTCATTTATGTACATTTATTTAATCGTACAAAACAATGAAATGCAAGAGCTATGTGCCCTCTAAACGCAGATTGACAATTTCCGAACACTAATGGGCACCATAATCACAAACAATTTTTGAAAAGTAAATACTTTTATTTTAAATAAGGTTATGTAATCAAAGAGCGTTCATGATACCTGTACAACGAGATTTGTAACGTATACGTGAACTATCAGGAAACATCGTCGTAAAAAAGCTACATTTTTTACAGTGATATAGATGCAATAAGACACAAACGTGTTCATTAATTAAATTGATTATGATTGAGAACATAAACAAGCAGTTTGCAAGGATTTGAAAATCGAACCGCTGAATGCACTGCAGTTATTCTCTTTCATCTGGTAACTAACTTCCAGAATAAATGTCTAGAACAAACCCAGTTTTAATTATTATATTGCATTTTAAAGGTTTATTGAGGGTGGTTTTAAACACAAATACAAGTTTAGTGCACTGTAAAACAGCCTCATATGGATGGTGTCCACTTGACTAGATAAACTAGTCCGATTAACACTTCGAATATAAGAATAATAACAAATTATCAGGAGAAATGCATGTTTATATCAGCTGGTTTTATAAGACACAAAAAATAATAAAATACAATAACAATAAAATATTGACGTGTGTGGCATTTATGATCAACCGACGCTCGGACACGGAAAGCTCCGAAGACTCTCGCAATCATCGGCAGAAATCGGAAAACCAGCGAAGTGTAAAATAACAGACTTTTGACGAGTTAGATGAATGGACAATAAGACACTCTAAAGTGTAAATCTTGTATCAAAAGTAATGTTTACTATAAATATTTTTAAGTCGAAGCGTTTATTTGAAACATAAGGTTATTATGTTACAGATTCGGGATCTTTTAACTGGTTTAACGCTTTCCCTTACCTTACACTTAGCCAAGCCGTAATCATAAAACATCCACGTGTCGTTAAGCTTTGTACTTACATATGATTACTCAAATATAGGAAGTTATAAACAATTTGTCTCACTTAACAAAACAAAATCCGTATTTGTATGATCTTCAGAAATATAATGAACATATGTATGTAAGAGTTAGTTAAACATTAAATTGCACGCAGTCATCTTAAAGGGCTTATGTCATGTAAACATGTTGAGCAATACAAGTATACGAAAATAAGTTTTGCAATAAACGTGTACATAAAACAATTAAAACACATTACAATTTCTAATAAGATATAACATCTGAAAAATATCAACCAACAAGATCCGACAAACATGCAAGGGTCGAGCTCACGACAAGGAAATATACATTCATTTAGAGATTGTATGTGTTGCAATATTTTTAAGCACCATACAAACAATGACTCAAAAAGATGAACAATAAAACGAACATGTAATTGAGTCAAACGAAATAGAAATAAAATTGCTTTAACTAAAATCATTGACTAATAATTATTTCATTGATCTACTTGTGATCGATTATTGATAGAAAAGCGTTGTTTTTTTTATTGCGGTGTCTTTGACACCATCCCACCAGTTACACAATAAACAAACTATAAACACACTACTGTCGTTCGTGATAGGTTTAGCGATGTGGAGGATGTTTGAGCAGTGCAATTATGTCATACATCAGTGGAAGAAACTCATGCAATTGTGCCATATCATTTCACAATTAAAGTGATACTAGACGCATCTAACAGTATATGCAATGTTTATAGGTGTCGATCGCAACCGTTGTTTATTATCCCCACGCTTTTAAAAGCGTGGGGATATTGTTTTGATCTCCACTTTTTTGTGATTGGACCATATTTCCTCCTACACTATTAGCACTAGAACCTTGAAACGTACACACATGGTAGCTATGAACATATGTGCGACGGTGACGGTGACGGAATTTTGATCTGACTTNAAAAAATGCTACAAAAGGTATTTTAGCGGATCCTGGTAGGGCAGGATGCCAAAACCTACTTATGACAACTATGTAAGTATCCATTATAAGTTGATAATTTTGGTGCCTATACCTAGATTTAAGGGGGCAAAGAACACAATCGGACAATTAAAAATTATGTTGGTCTATTACGCAATATAGAAATTCAACATGGCGTCCAAATGGCTGCCAAGATGGCCGCCAAAACCTACTTATGATAGTAAGTGTAACTCTGTTAGTATCCACTCACATTTCTTGATTTTGGTGTCTTTACCTAGGTGAAAGGGGGCGCAAAACACAATAAGATTATTATAAATAATGTTAGTTTATAACGTAACATAGGAATTCAACATGGTGTCCAACTGGCCACCAAGATGGCCGCAAAAACATACTTGTGATAATAACTATGTAAGTATCCACTCAAATTTGATGATTTTGGTGTATATACCTAGGTTTCAGGGGGCAAAGAACACAATCAGATAATTAAACATTATGTTAATTTATTACGTAACATAGACATTCAACATGGCGTCTACAGGACCGCAAACACAAATACCACAAGAGCATAACTACTGACTCAAACGTGATGATTGAGATAGTGAGCCATTGTAAAACCTAGTTTATTCGGCTGAACGGACTCATGAGCCTAATTGAGAAAGCATTTCAAAGAAACCCTCTAAAACCAATAGGATTTGTCTTGAAAACATTGTTCTGATGTTGGAGTGTTTTTATTAAATCTCCCTCATTAAAGGCACACACAGAACAACCAATTGCCTACTTTGTCTCCTCAAAGTTCTTTCAAAAGGCTAATAGTATACACTTTGTGTTTTTTTGACTGGTTGTTTACGCCAGAGCGGAAATTGATGGTCTTATTGTCCCTTTTGGAGTAATGCAGGAGCAAGATGAGCACATCTGTATCCTCACCGACCAACGTTGTGGTGCTATGATGGGATCGTTACACTGCTGCTTTAACATATCAACGTCTGCATCTCTTGAAGACAGAACGACATTAATCCCATTTTAGGCATAGCTGTGCTGATCAGAGCAAACATGCCTGCCTTGTTTTAGTTACGAGACAAACATTCCTCCTTTTTGCATGAGCATTCTGTCTCTTTGGTGAAACTCACAATATGGTTCACGCTTTTTCCTCGTCTCCGCTGTGTGTTGTCTTTGATAGAAGCACAGTCTTCGTAACCTACGAACATAACTGCCGCTTGTCCGTAATGCCTTTCAATGACATATGCCTAAGACTCTGCTATTGCGTAATATGTGTCACCAATTTTCCATGGTAACAGTGGAGCAAAGAGCCACCATCAAACACGTAACGATCTGTTTCAGGAATACAGTTCATTACATCCTCACTTGATGCGTCTGAAGAATGATCTCTAGTTGCCTGAGCGATCTGAGGCTTGTCTGCTTTACAAAGTATGTTCTTGTCTTCAAAGATAGCAGGAGAATGGGGGCTCAGTGCAAACGACAGTATGTCTTCAAGAAAAAAAGATCTCCATATTTTGACACTACCGAGAAACGTTGGAACAAAAGGTCGTGATCAATAGCGCGGTCAGAAGCAATCTTAACAGCAAAGTTATTTCCATGAGTATAGGCTATGTCTTTTCTCTTGAATTTTAAGCAAAGGCCGACTTTCCTTTGATATCTCTTTGGATCTTGTTACAAACAGTCTCAAATGCATGAACATTCACATCTGACCCAGCCAATCAATTGACAATGTTTCTAAGAGTAGTATCAGCTGTGTAGGGTGAGCAAGCTGTAATCTTTGTCTGCATTTTCTCGAAATCAGAAGCATCTCGTTTGATGCGCGCCTGCATTGAATCTTTGTTCTGTGAAATCCTGCAACGCACTGTTGTACTCAGGTTTTACAGGTGCAGAAAGGGTCCAAAGGGGTTTTGCATTTACTCGGTCATTCCACTGCTGCGTTTCAGACTACCTGTGATCTTTAGAGACCCCATCAATGCTTGCTCAAGAACAAGAACGCTGATAAGCCCATCCCAGTACTGATTGCTGCTGCGAACAACGTGAAAACCATCAAAGAACTTTTGATAAACGTCTGGGTGCGTTTCCTCGAGGTTACTAATTTGCTGCAGATAGTAATAAGCGGATCGCAGGTGATTGAAGTGTCCAGCTGCTGCAAAGACCATCGGACACTGCCTGCAAATGCACCAGCCAACACCCAGTATGACCCCTCTTGATCAAGAACCTTGAAATGCTTACGATATGCTAGTTATTCATCCATAATTGGCTTGTCTTTGAGGTCTGGAAAAGTTCATGTTTGCTCTTCTCTGTAGCTGTCTCGAGTTTGATTAAAATATCAGAACATGTAGCATCTGCTAGCAGTGACTCGCCCTTAAGTAGGGAAGAATACAATTCATCTCCTTGATCAAGCAGTAGCTTTATCTCTGGAACTTCCTGGGTCATTTCGGCTATAAGCTGGCTGTGTAGGTACTTTTCAACAAGACAATGGACCGTAAATTCCTCTTGACAGCCTTCCCTGTCATAATGTGCACAACTGCGTTTGCCCCCTATACAGCACCAAGTATGTTTTTGAGACAGGTGCCTTCCATGAGGGAGAGTTCATAAAACACCCAACCACCAGAACAATGTTTTTCCGACAAATTCTACTGGTTTAAGAGGGTTACTTTGAATTTCTTACCCAATTAGGCTCATGAGTCTCTTCAGCCGACTAAAACCAGGTTTTACAATGGCTCACTTTCTCAATCATCACATTTTAGTCAGTAGTTATGCATTTGTGGTATTTGTGTTTGCGTTTGGACGCCATGTTGAATCTCTATGTTACGTTATAGACTAACATAATTATTCAATTATCTCATTGTGTTCTAAGCCCCCTGAAACCTAGGTATACACATCAAAATTATCAAATTGGAATGGATACTTACATAGTTATTATAACAAGTAGGTTTTGGCGGCCATCGTTGCGGCCATTTGGACGCCATGTTAAATTTCTATGTAACGTAATAGACCAACATAATTTTAAATGATCGTATTGTGTTCTTTGCCCTCTGAAACCTAGGCATAGACACCAAAATCAAGAAATTAGAGTGGATACTAACATAGTTAGTATCATAAATATGTTTTGGCGGCCATCTTGGCGGCCATTTGGAAGCCATGTTGAATTTCTATGTTGCGTAATAGACTATCATAATTTTTAATTATCTTATTTTGTTCTTTTTCCCCTGAAAACTATGTATAGTCACCAAAATCATCAAATTTATATGGATACTTACCTTCTTATTATCATAAGTAGGTTTTGGCGGCTATCTTGGCGGCCATCTTGAAAAAAACCTACTTTCCGAAATTCCGATTTCTTTTAAAATTTTATAAGGTACCTTCTACCCTACTAGGATCATATCAAATACATTTTGTAGCAATGTTGTGGGGGTCAAAGTGTATATTGACCCTACTAGTATTGTAGGAATGTTATTTTAAGGCATGTATATACGATCGATTTTTTTAAACGAATAAACGCTAATTAATAAAACATAACAAGAATACATTTCAGATGAAGAAGAACCAGAAAATCAGCGCAGTTAGAGTTGTATAAATTGCCAGGAATTAATCTGCTATGTCATACGACACGATTGAACAAAGCAGACTAAATATGTAGGTATCGGCATTAACTTGGTCTTTATGAATTTCATTGAATTGAGAATGTTGAAAATAGTTGACTTTTGGAATCATGTAAAAATTATTTATTAATTATGTTAATCATTTTTCGTAAATATTCATGTGCTGGTTTATACTTTTCAAAATACCATGTTGAACAAATATCGTATAATCGCGCTTAAAAGATTCTGTTTCAACTGTGTTCACTGTAATTTTTAATACTATGAATATGATATTTGAAGGAGAATATTTCAGCGTGTGTTATAAACGCTGCTTTAGTAAAACAAATGCTAGACACATTGCCAAGAAAGAAATAACGTGATGATTTGAATGTCAACAACAATAAAAGTATATAAGTTCACAGTGGCGTAGTAGAAACGGTGTCCTCGTAGCGATCTGGAGAACCAAGGTTCGATCCCAATCTTCGAGCGAACCTTTCTGAATAACCAGATACCAATATACCTAGGCAATGGAACATAATTTGTCTCAATAAGCCTTAAACTGTCGATGCAATCGCACTATAATACTTAAGTCTAAACCGAACTAAACAATATACAGTAACAATCGTTTGTCGTACATGTTAGTGTTTAATGTAAACGCGCACTTTCTTTCTGGATTATGTATACTTTAAATCATCACTAAAAACAAGATTATGAATTTGTAAAACGTTTTTCAAACAATGTTCATTATACAGTTACTAACAATTTTACAGATTTAATCCAACTAGTAAAATAAGAAAAAAATTCAGTACGGCCATACAATGGGTTGCTATTCAATGTGTGTATGCGTCTGTTAACGCTGGAATAAAATTCACAATTTGATTATATCATTGCCCCAAAAAATCCTTTTATCATATGCTATTTGATTAACTATTGAACACTTAACATAAATATTTCATAGTGTTTTTAGTGACGGCCTTCTTTTTACAATCAATTTTAATAGAAGTTATTGCATGTTTGTCATCGTTCTTAATATGCATTAAAACCAGTTACGATCGATAACATTTACTGTTAAATTTATCATATCAGCAAAATTGAATTTGAAACTTTGAAACTTTTTTGTTACATGGTCGTTTTTTCGTGGCTGTCTGTTTGTCTACATTTTCTATTTTTATCTTTCATATCTATTTTTCTAAGAATGATTAATTCCCAAATTATATTTACGACCATGAGGCAGTATACGAATATGTAAAAAAAAGCGTCATAAAAGATGCAACCATTGAATTTCATACAAAATATGAACATTTGTCAAACAAAAATGCCACTGTTGAGCCGAATTTGTTTATCGAAAAAAAAATCTTGTTTAAATTGTGCACACAAGTATGTTTGTCATGTTGACTTAAAATGGGTTTTATTTCCCAAAATAATAATACCTTTTATGTAATGCAAATAGTGTAACTTGATATGGAAAGCGACGTATGTATATTTGAACTCCAATGGGTAAAACTCATCAAGTACCTACTACAGTCTGGCTCCTATGAACTGTATTATGCGATTCCTTTCACTTTTTAATCGGACATAACCACACATCTTAAACTATATTGTTTCAATGGACGTTAAGACGGAAACGCACATATAATCCTTTTTAAGTTCAATTATGTGGAACATTATGTAGACTTTTGCACAAGTAGGTGTCGTTGTTTCGATTGGTGTTGCTCGTCAACTTACTTGTGTGAGCTTTACAAAGGCACCACGTTTAAGATAGTTATTGATTTACATATGTATTGTAATGAAAACACAT
Source organism: Dreissena rostriformis (assembly GCA_007657795.1). Taxonomy (NCBI): domain Eukaryota; kingdom Metazoa; phylum Mollusca; class Bivalvia; order Myida; family Dreissenidae; genus Dreissena; species Dreissena rostriformis. The sequence goes on along the minus strand of VMBQ01000401.1, from coordinate 259,533 downwards.
ATTATAATAATTAATAATATTGGCATCGAAATCATTTCTTAAAGCGAACTCTATCTAAGCCACACATGGCCGTTGTGATTTTGTATTGTCATAAAGAGAAAAAAATCTATGCACACATGTAACTGATAGGAATCCCCTTACAACTATATTTTCGAATATTCTCATTTTTCAGTTTAATTCAAGACGTCATTTTAGAAAGCAATGGTAGCAGTCACGCCCAAATTATGCTGATACATAAGTTTAACACTTAAAATCAGATAGTACGTTTATTTCAAGTTGTAAACATATTATGAACACAAGTTTTTAATCGAATCTAAGTTATCCGATATAAACAAACCATGTACAGAATGTAAGTATAAATTATAGCTAGGGCTTTTATTCAACAGGTACATATCTATCTCACTGGATGATCAACTTGTTATACAATCTGTTAAATATAAATATTAATGACAGCTACTGCCATTACATTCGGAGTTACAAATGCATATACAAGTATAACAAAAATATGTTTGTTGAGTGAGCATTGGTCCAACTAAGAGAATTCTAAGAATAAGCGTACACCTGTATGACAAATAAACGATTGTGAAGGCAAGTCGATGATCAGTTTAATCGCATTTAACCATATCTTTATAATAAATTTAATTGTTATCGAGCCGTTACAATCTTTCGTAAAATGGAATGTTAATCGTTTTCATGATTGATATCTTCACATTATTTATTTACGCTGAATAAAAGTAGCCGCGTCTCTTATGGTGAACAATCATTGTTACTAATACTGATTACTTATACTTGCACCACTTAGATAATAAAATCTTATAAACCCTCGATACGCCTCTTGAAACTACGCTACACAACTACACATACATACACACAGAAGCACACACACATGCACGAACACACATTGTATCATTAAATCTGTTGCTTTTTACTCATAACATGTTATATATATATAGCGAAACACCTATTATATCAAACTTGCGTTACAAAATTATTTAAAAAAAAAACAATACTAAAGACAATTTGTCTTTAACATAGCATACATAATAATTAAAAAAAAACAAAACAACACACTCTTAGAGTTCTGCATATTTTAATGCACTTGTCCATGTTCATTTCGCGAGACTAATGTTCTTTCAACGAATCTTTTTTTTTTCTGCATTATGTTTTTATAGTTTTATCCAGAATGCGAAACGCAAGAAGCGTAATGTTCATAATGTTGATTTGTTTCACTTGACTTACGTTCAGTCTCATCATCTTAAAACTTATTAGTTTAAGCGTCTTGTTCATGTTCTATATCATCGATGCGTTTTGCTCGTTTATTATTTTGTGTAATTTGGTTTATTATATTGCATGTAATTTGTAGTTTTTAGTCCTTTTCCCGAATGTTCATTGATTTAAGTTTTTGTTAATTGTTCGTAAATCAAATACACGAAATGGATACAATGCGTGAATTCAGTGTTATCAACACGTGGACTCTTCATTCTTTGCAATTTCCTGAACTTTGCCTAGTTCAGTAAAGATGGGTCGTACATTATCGTCAATATCATGACATTCATGCATAATGTCGTCTGCGTTTCGGTTATCCATCGCAACCGAATCCATTAGCCTCTTACACGCTTCAATTCGTCTTGATATTCTTCGGTCGCATTGCTCCTGTATGTTGTTTTCAATTGGCACAAAATAAGTTGTGGTAACATGATGGCGAATAGATTCTTCGCTGAAGCACTCTTCCATAACTTCTTTCAATAATTTTCGCATATACTTTTCACGGTTCAGTAATTTGGCCATATGGTGTAATCCCGAAACGACCGAACGCAGTGAAATCTCGAATTCTCCTAGTTTAAATTCCCATTTCGATAACCACGGATACACTTTTTCCTGAAAAAATCCCATAGAGGGCTTGCTCCTTGTTGCATGAAACTCAACCTCTGTAAATGAGAAAAATATATAATTACGGTGCGTAACGATTTGTTACGTAACGTTCCTTTACATCACACCATATCGCACTTGTTAGCAAAGAAGTTTTCGCTAAGTACATACCTGAAGGCGCCCCATATTACATTAAAACATATTTAAAACGAAAAGGCATTGCTTACAGCTGCTGATTGTTTTTGCAACTAAATCGGTAATTTCTATTCATAAAAAGCCTTTTTTATATTTCTTGTTTTTCTACAAATGCATACTTCTAGCTGTAACCGTAAAAGAAGTAAACGGATAAGTAATTTAAGTTATTTAAATGTATCAATATTGCACAAATATATGCTCCGGAAAATTGCATAGGATAAGTCTGTTAACTTGACGTAATGCATGCAACTGCTCAATTGGGAATACGCCTCCCTTATCTGACAGAACTTCTTTCAGAACAAGTACAAACACGACCTCTGCGCCCAGCTTCGTCATCAGAAGGGTGCTACAATTTCCCCTTCAACAAGAGAAAAACCTTTAGTGACAGAGGTTTTAAGACTGTCGGACCACGCCTGTGGAATGCAAATCCCCTGGACATTCGGAAATCAAAAACAATCGAAACTTTTAAAGGGAAACTGAAAACATGGTATTTCAGAGACTTCTTCGCACTTTTCTAAACGATAATGTAAAATATATTAGTATGTCTATGCACAAAACATGACTGTGATTACATCTTTGGCTTTTAAATTATAAATACTATCATTTAAGTTTTAGATATAATAAAACATGTACTATAAATATTGTATCATATCTTTACTATAATATCATTTAAATATCCTTTAATATAATATTGTATATAATCTTTAATATAATATCTTTTATATATCCTGTAATATAATATTTTTTTTTATCTAAGTCATTGTCAATTGATTTTTAGAAATAATTATCTATTGGCAAAGGTTATTTGTTCTAGTCATATCAGCAGAACTTTGTTATAATTATCCTGTCGATCTTTCATTTAACATTGCCAGTTGTTGAAATAAGTTTTATTAGTGTAAGTATGGTTATTAAGTGCTGTATTTTATCATATGTCATTGTACAACGCCATTACATATTTTTTAAAGAAATAGGCGTTTAATCAAATACAAAGTTTCAAAGTTTCATGTATCTAGAGATATGGTTCAAACACCCTACACTCCGATCCACCTTTGTTTAGCCTTTCTATAAAGTGCTTCATTTATTAATGCCGGAATTTGTTTTGTTCCAGACGATTTTACGTTTGAATTTGAAAAAAAGAACACTATGACCATTGACTACAGAATTTTGGTTATTCGGGGTCATTAAATGCCTGTCACTTGTTCAAAGTTAATTGAACATGTATTATAGTTATGCACCGGACGACGTTTAAGCGGTTGGTTTCATATATATGATCTTGACCTTTAACTTTATCCTAGGGACCTCGGTTTTGTAATCGTCCTTCTTGTCATGCCTGTCGCTTCTGCCTAGTTAACTGAACACCCACCCATTATATAATTACTGTGCTCTGGATAAACCTAGACACCTGACCTTAAGATTAAATCATTTACCAGGTTCCTGACGTTACACTCATTCAAACAAAGCTGGTCATTAATTGAAAATCAATTGCTTATATTGTAGAAGCAAAATGTAAAGGGTTGATTGTTTGCTTTAGCAATAGCCTGTTACTTGGTTTAATTCTAAAGCGTGACACTGTATCTTGTAGTAATTGTAACCACTTCTGTCATGATATTTTAAATGCCAAATATGTTATGTAACGTTAAATAATATAAGTGTTTGATCCCTTTATTTGACGTTAGCATTTTACCTGTTATCTTCGAGGTAAAGACCTGGGTTTTAGGCTTGACCCTTTGCTTTACTGTAAGTGTTATGTTTTATTAATCAAATTAAATGCTCTGGGTTTCGGCCTAAAGTTGATTCCTTTAAATAACCTTTATTAATACATAACGTGCATTGCGGCAAATTGCTGTGGCTACTGAGTACGACGGACAAACTCACGCAACAAAGATGTCGCATCATTGCTTTTATTTATTTTGCGAGTTTTGAGTTCAATAACAGAATATTCAAACTGGACACAGCTAATTCAGGTTGTAAAAGCGAGACTTCTTGCTTTATAAATGTGCTGTAACAATATAATACATTCAGACAGTTTGCGCACATAATTAATCGGACTGGTGTATGCTTTAAATCGTGTCGCTGTGCTGTAACTGCGAGTTATTGTTCTTTTGTTATTGTTCATTAAACAAAAACATGTGTTCAAACTATACAATATTGTTCATTGAAATACATGTATATTTAAAAAAGATAAATTGCGTAATGGAAACCATTCCCTGACCATGAAAATGCATGTTTTCCTGGACAAGTAACTCGTAAAATGGATTAATATGCTTTAAATCTAAATTGAGGGCACCATATAATCTGTGTTTGTATTGTGAATTTAGTTTTTATAGATTTTTACGCAAAGTATACATGCTTCACATTTTTTAAGATCTTTATTAATATGCCCGTGTACAGCATTATAGAATCATTAAAACCGGTGAAGATGCACAAGGCAAGACTCGTTTAAACAGATATTTCTGAAATATAATTGGAAACTTAAATTTCTAAAACACTTTCCGATGCAAATATACATTTTAAAAACATTGCGTACACATACTTAATGTTCTATTGATTAGCAACACATTTTGAGTGAAATTGGTTCACACAATTTAAACTGTTAAATTATAGAGCTACTTTCATTTTTTTTTTAAATATCGCAACTTAACAATTTGTTGTGTTAACTGTAATTGTATCAACACATTTGACGGGTCGTTATGGTAGTGCAGTTAAACAGATTTACGAAGACAGTCTAAATACGTTCAATGTACTGTAGTGCAGTTCAGTGTAGCCAGTCGTAACAAGCGTGGAATAGCATGAAAAAGCGCAACAAATGACATTAATGTATACATTGCTTACCGTTCAACATACTCTCTGTGTTGTCAAAAGCGGCTTCAGCGTCAAGGCATTGCTCGTCTAGAATTTTGAATTCCTCTTCTATTGTGTGTACAAAATACTCGATAGTGTTTTTCCAAAATTGTCTGTCCTTTTCCCAGGCATCGATTTCTTTGACAACAATTCTCATTATATGCAGCTTTGCAATATACTGAAAAGCATCGTCGTCCGGCGCTCTGATTTCGTTTACAAGTTGGTGCACACACGCATTGATGCGTGTAATAACGTCTTCCTTTCTTAGATGTACGCCTATTGCACGCCCCATAGCATCGCTCTTTGTTTTACATCTCATTAGTAATGTGGCTCTCACCTGTTATTATATACTTTGAAAATCAGTTTTTGGCGCTTATCACATGAGAAGAGAACGTTTCTTTATCTACCGATATAAAACTAATCAGTGGGTGACCAATTTATGGTTCAGTATATTTTATCATGTGCATACAATTCCATTCTTTGCAAAATATCTTCATATTCTAATAAAAGTAGCTTCATAATGAGTGTACTGTTGCTTGTACGACGTATCTTGAAGCACTTAATGTGTTCAATTCTTATAAATCGTGTGAAAATAGAATACAGGTAAACATACTATATGCGTCTTATTGTAAAGTGCTATAAATAAAAACTGCACTAACAAGAAAACCTAAACATACTTGATCAAAATAATTTTGAAAAAAAAACATTTAACAAATCTTAAACAAATAGTACAAATATGTCTTTTACAGAAGTTAAAAAGTATTGTTTTCCAATTTAAGTAAATGCCTTTTAGGGCGCAATGATCCAGAAGCAGCCCAAATTAATTATAGTGATGATTTTGATAAGCTAAACAATGAATATTCGGATTTTGACAAGTCTATCAATGATTGTTCTGATATTATTGTTGATTGCTTATGATCTTGCTATTGTAGGTAAACCCCGGAAAACATACACACTTGAGTGCTAAAAGAAGTGATTTAAGTTTTTATATAGTTTTAGTATGCATTTTAGTATATTACATAGAGACAGAATTGTATCTGTTTACATATATACCGGATTCAAGTCATAATCCCGTTTGAAAGATGAATATTCGTTTGAACAGTAAATACTTCTATGGTTTGGAAAAAGACTGTGTTTACCTTATCTTTGTTTCTTTCTATGTTGTCCAGTTTCGTCCTAATTTGATCGCGCAACTGCGCCTTTTTCTCTGTGGAAGCTTTAGCATGTTTAGTTCTGGCCGATATATATGCTTGTATTTGTCCAATCATATTTTCAATCCAGCTAGAAGTAAGAATATTTATTACAGTAAACCTTTACCCGTCATATAAGAGGCTAGTATTTTTTTATTAATTATGTAACCTGCATTATTTACCTTATATTTTACATTCTTAACGAAACACACAGATCCGTTAATCGCAAATAGTGTTTTGTATTTACTAGGATGTTACAGAATGTACGCAATTTCCTTTCAAGCTTTTCACATTAAATATGTTTAGTGAGATAAGAAGAAGCAGTGCATCTGCTGTCAACTGCCAATAATATCAAAAATCCGTCACAGCAGAGTTGATATCTAAGTTTCTTTCATATCAGTCAAAGCGATTTATATTTATTAACCCATTCAGATAGGCACAAGTATAGTTTATTAGTAGACTCGCTAATTAGCTGGTGTGTGGTACCATCATACACGTTTTAAGACGACTCAAATGAACGACATCTATATTTATAGCATTGCGTATTGGAATGCACGTGTACATTACCTAGATATATACATATATATTTTTTTCTTTAAATTTTATATCAATGTTTTATTTAAGCTAGCAACACTTCAACGCAATCTCCTTTTTTCTGAAATAAGTATGAATTTTTACCTTGTGTGCATTCTAGATTTGCTTGTTTGACTCTGTATAACCAAACGTTTAAGTCCATGTTTCAACTCAGCATAGAACGTGCTGTCCCCCATTCCAGATTTTATGTATCGTATTGCCTACAACAAAACAGAATATACACTATTAACTGTACTACTTTGATTAAATCAACATCAACTGCAAATGTATATAAAACACAATAATACACTCACATATAATTTGATGATTCCAGAAAGCATTACCTCAGTTGTACTCATCTTATAGGATGATGTATGTAGCGTATCTTCAGATAAGTATTTACGTAGCTTGGATGTTATATCTTTCCAAACTTTCTCTTCATTGCATCCATCTTGACTAACCCTATCAACAACTATATCCCACTTGTTGCACACGAACAGGGTACATGCCGGGTCGAAACAAAATAAGTCACTTGACTTGTCGTATTCAAGGACTTTTTTAAAAATGTGCACCAGCTAAAAGTATACAAATGCATATATCTATGTAAAACGAGAGCTAGCAATGCCGGTGTCGCTTGAGATTTGTAAGACCGTGCTGACTATGAAATATACTGAAACACGTGGGTGTCTGATTAATCGCAGTACAATGTTAACACTGCCTTCAAAAGCATCAAACTGTTCTCGGCATGAGCATCTTATATTTATTTGTATTTATTAAAGTCTGTTAATTTCAAAATATCAAATAAGGGACACAAATTAACTCGATGTTTACGGTCCTTCATTGTATTTTTTAATTAATATATGACGATATTTGTATGTTATGAATTGCTTAAATGTTATAGCGAAGGCAAACACATTAACAGCAGAGTGAAGCGCACTAGTCTAGAGCCATAGCTTAATGAATTAACGACATAAAACTATCCGAAAGTGGTGTTAATACGCAGTTCAATCAAATTAAACTGGCCACGGAATCGCGGTAAGACTTTTTTCATTTCATTTACTTTCCGAGTATTTAATGATGCTAGACATGATGACACTAACTGAAGCCATATTTTCCAAAGGTTGGAATCCTAACCAAAGATAAACAAGGCGTTTATCCATTCAAATGTTTAACATGTAATGAATCGCAAATAACGTTATTTATTAATTGTTTATCGTGCCTAAATTCGTAACCATTTGTTAGTTAAGAGACAAACCTCGTAGCGCGACGATTTTGCCTATTAGTTAAATGCACAATTATTGGATATTTGCAAAATTGTTGCAAACATCATTACGATTTTGTAAATATATTATTATATTAACGATTTAAGTTTGGCCTAAAGACAACCAATCAATCAGATTAAATAATCAGAGTTATCTTAACATGCGAGCATGAGTAATGATGATAACCATCGTTGTTTGGTCCTTCAAGACATAATTACCTACATCAATAGTATTTTACTTTATAGGTTGGTATAACCCTTCTCATAGTCAATGATTATAACAGCATGCACTTCCCACAGACAACCAATATAATAGACACATGAAATATAAGTCATCACAACCACCTGCATCATTATTTAGTACACGAAAGGTTCTAATACTTCTCAAGTTCTCACGAGCAACTAATACAAGCAGCATGACACAAATCATAAAGGGCATCACCACACACAGTATCATTATATTAAGTTTGACTAAGAGAAACGATTGTACAAGTAGATATAAAAAAGAAAAGATACAACAATCATCATAATATTATTAAACAACGGTTTTTATTATTTCATTTTTTTAATAATTGTAATTGCCTTCTCATGAGAAACATATGACACTATCGCCATCATCATCATTAGTTAAGCCATAAAACTGGTATTGCACTACTCACGGGCAAAAGAATGCCCTAGCCATACTAAATCTCAGACACTTCATCCAAAGTCATCATACTTGTACAAAATAAAATGGTCTTACACATCCAACGAGCCATACTTACTTACTGACCTTGAGACATATATGGCATACCCACCAACAGTTTTATGCATTTATCAATAACTTGGTTTAACCAAACCATGAGAAACATGACCCCATCACTACGAGCATTTTTTTAGTCAATAAGTTTGTCTTATGCTTTTCGCGAGATAAAAAAAATACCTTACCACGAGACATTTAAGACACCACAATCTGCATCATTATTGTAGTCAATAGACTGTTATAACACTTTCTACCGGAAGTATTTCTTACCTAATGATGAGTAATATATGACTCTGCCACAACCAACATAGCATAATTATTGTAGTAAAAAAACGAATCTCACTTCTCTTTGGTGAATAGAATACACATGAAATGATAGGTATAATACATCACAACAACTATAGTCAAAGAGTTGGCGTTACACTATTCACTGACTATAATTCTTACCTAGGTATGCTTAGATAACCTACTATTTCTGATCATCAACTATAGTTTATCTTATGTTGAAAACAAGTCAATTCTCAATACAAGAAAGATGGACCGCATTGGCACGGGATGTAAGCTTAGCTTCATTAATTATGAACCTTTTCAATAATACAGCGTATATTATTAAGATACTTGATTAATACAAACCACACATATAACATTATCATGTCAACAAAGAAACGTGCATGAAAAAGTTGCGTTTATATTTGAAACGCAACTGATTGTGAGTCGAATGACGAAACATACATTATATTAAGACATACCTTATCTTCCTGTACACCACCAGCGTTTGCAGAATTGATCACATATATAAAAGCAGCTGCGTTGGGCAGGTATTTGAAAACTTTGTCAGTCATTTGTTTGCTCTCGCCGACTCCAGGTGTGTCAACAAACACGATGTGTTTCTATAAATAATAGATCTATAAAAAAACTGTTACTTCCCACCTTATGGATGAATGTTTATCTATACAGTCTTACACAAACCTCTTTTTTTATTTTACAACTTTCTACATTGGAAGTCATTCAATTAGAATTCACAATATGTTTTTTTTCAATATAATTATGATTCCCACTTGATTAACTTCATGCATTGACTTCTACCAATGGAAAGATGTACCGTAATCGATAAATGAAATCGTACATACGTTAAATCCAATCCACGGCACCTGCCAATAAATATCAACTTGTTCAATTCTATCTGTTTCAGAACGAGAGGTCAATTTGATCTTCAGTTTCCTCTTGAGTTCCTCCTTACTGCCCTCATGCATTTGTCCGTCAACCATGAAATATGGTTCCGTTTCAGGAGCAATCGGATGGACAACGGTGATTGTCGAGGTTGCACATAGTAGGCTAACCGGAAGTATATCCTCTCCAAGAATGAGGTTAAGAAAACAGCTCTTTCCAGCACTCGTCTCTCCTGAAAATGTGTATAATTGCTGGTTCCTTATACACATTGTCTCCTTGCTTTGTTTAGGATCGTTTTTTTCATTAAGGTTGTAAGTTATATCGCTATAAATTACGTACGTGTATAGTGCAGATTCTGTCCACAAGCAAATACTTCCCAATGAACATAGATGTTGACGTATTCATTCATGGACGTGTCATAACCACGCTTTATGTGAACACATATTTTAGTCATGAGTTATGTTAAAGTTTGAATTCAAATAACAAAAAGCATACTCACCAGCTATCACTATCGGACAATCCATGCGTTGAAGTTCATTTTTATATTTGTTTAATTGTGTTACAATACAACAACCACACCACGCAGAAAGGTATTCGTAAAGGTCGGTAGAACGTATTGTTTGTAAGATTGTCTCATATAAAGAGCCTATTCGATCTCTTATGTCTTTATCCATTGATAATACTTTATTAAGTGCTGACTCTGACTCTGACTAAAATAGTAATACAACTAGAATTAAACAAATGTTAATAAAAAGGTAAATGAATAAATAAAAAAGTTAATAAATACAAGTAAATAAAACAAGTTAATAAAAAAATACATAAGTAAATACATAAGTAAATACATAAATAAATTCATAAATAAATACATAAATTAATAAATACATAAATAAATACATGAATAAATAAATACATAAATAAAAACATAAATAAATACTTAAATAAATACATAAATGAATACATAAATAAATACATAAATTAATACATAAATAAATACATAAATAAATACATAAATAAATACATATATAAATACATAAATAAATACATAAATACATAAATAAATACATAAATAAATAAAGACAACCATATAGCATTTATATACAATGTCATATAATAAAACCCATAACTCGTTAGTCAAAAACTGAAATATGGAGTATTAGTTTACTTTCACCTAGGACACTAGTGATCAAAGGTGATTAATACCTTTATATACTTCTTTTACATATAAATTCGCCAATAAGGGCATTTTGGCCGTTGATATTAAATGTGAAAACTGTGTTATTTAACTGGTGCTTATACGCACCGTTTAAATTTGTTAAGAATTGTGTTGTCAGTTACCAATATAAACATCGTGACACTCCTGCTGCATCAGAAAAACCTTACAATATCACGTGCCTAAAATATCTTGTCGAAATACTCACGAGGATGTATATAGAAATGCGTACATCTCGACAACAATGTACCTATGACAGGGGATGCACTGTCTGTGGCTGAATTTTTTAATTTATGGTAAAATAACAGAAAGTATCTTATACTTCATAAGTGGTTGTGCCGTTGAAAATAAAATGGTGTATTTGTAAGATTGATGGTAACCATGTATTTCTTGAGTGTGATTGGTTATAGAGCAGTTTGACATTTGACCTTACCGTATAACCTTGACCGTTAACTTAGGCATCTGAATGTCACGACGTCTTGAATAGGTAAAATATTTTGTAAAAAATGTATATTTCATATACTTAGTTTTATATAATCAGTTTCATGTTTATATAAACGAGAATAAACACGCTTATTGAGACACAAAAATACTGCTTTTTGACCGAAAGGTATTTGAACGACATTAAAGGATGTTAAGTAATTCGTGTGTGCTAGAAAAACTGTCAAATATTATTGAATACTTTGAAATATGTATGAGCAAAGCTGTTTTAGAATAATCAAAGGACTTTGACATGTTGAAAATAATAATAATAATAATAATTATTATTATATATTATTATGATATTATTAATAGTGTGATTATTATTATTACTAATATAATACTATAAAACTACTACTACTACTACTACTACTACTACTACTACTACTACTACTACTACTACTACTACTACTACTACTACNTTTATATATTGCACAACGTGCACTTCTTAATCAAATGTGCCCTCTCTTAGTTCTTTGTATTAATAATGACAAATATATGAGCTTCGCTTTGTAAAAAGGGGACTAAATGCATATGCATAAAGTGTCGTCCCAGATTAGCCTGTGCAGTCCGCACAGGCTAATCAGGGACGACACTTTCCGCCTTAACTGGATTTTCGTCAAGAAGAGTCTTTCTTTAAACGAAAAATAAAATAAAGGCGGAACGTGTAGTCCCTGATAAGTCTGCAGACCGCACAGGCTGATATGTAAAAGCACTTTACGCAGATGCATTTAACCCCCTTTTCACAGAGCGAGTCTCGTATTATTTAACCACAATGTATCGATTATGCATTTTTTTTTCTAATAAAAAAGACTCAAGGGGTTTGTGAAAATAAACATGCACGCGCTACTGTTAAAGACTCTACAACCTGCGAAGTCCGCGTCGTTTATTAATATCCATGTACATTAATACATCTTAATAACATCATTTGGTCCATGCGTTTGGGCATCTGACCATGTGCACACCCCTCTTCAAGATACAAAAAGGTAATGTGCCGGCTTAAAGATAAGTACGATGTTGTTGTTTTTCCAGCTTATAACAAAAATTCGCACCTTACAAATCATGAAAGAATGGTCCTATTGCAGTAATTTCATCTGTGATTGTATGCTCTGAAGCTAGATTACAGTATCGTGTTTGCTTGTTTGCGTATATATATATATGTCAAAAGGGGGTTCATGCATGTGCGTAATGTGTCGTCTCATATTAGCCTGTGCAGTCCGCATTTGTTTAGAGTGTTTTTGTTTGTACAGTCTTACAAAACACATTCAATTTAGGTGCGTGGTTGAGATGCCTTTTTTTTATCTTTTTTTCTCATTCTTCACATACTTAACAATACAACGTTTTAAATCACAAACCTTCATTAAAGATAAAATAACGCGAAAACGCTACAATTTTAACATATTGAACGTCTTTGGTATTGTTTGCATATGATCTGATACCAGGAGTTGATACATATTGCATTGTTGTCTTATGCTTGAATATATAAAATGTATTATTTACTATTGAAGGGAAAGGAACACATGTCTCTATTGCGGTGGTGGGGGCAAGTCAAACTGTTACACTATACCATTTCCATTAGTGAACATTGCGATTGATTGCCTTCGATGCCAAGTTATTTTTGACGTTTATTTGCATAACACTTCATGTTCAACATCAATTCCATATGCTCCTTTCTATTCTGTGCTATAACATACAATGATTTACCTTAATTATACGTTACACAATTGTTTTGAGAATAAAAAACACATTTTATGATTTGAACATACGGAAATTGTTTACTATCAGGATTTTCATTTGCTCGTAGACAACAGTTTATGCTGTTTTTCTTGCATTCATGTCCGAAAGGTACTACTTACATTAAAAAAAAAAAAAAAATCTTTTTAAATGGACAAACAAATTCAAACACCGTACATTAATAGTCCTTCTCTATCTCTTTGATCGGCTAAGGTCTGTAAAAAACGATAGAGGCACTCAGGAGTTTTTGGCCCGGTCACTCTTTTTTTAATGGATGGCGCGTAATTTATTTAAATCGCGCGTGCAAAATATTGACGTAAGACGTCAACGCCCGGGTTATATTTAGCTTATTTGCACAAAGCAGTGGCTCTTTATTGTATGGTGATTGTTTAAAATTGAAAAAAATATTTGTTATCAATTATTATTTTTTAAATATTTCTTGAATCTAGCATTTGATATTAAACATATTTCAAAATGTAAATATGTTTCGGACTTACCTCCTTAGTTCGATTGCTATATTTTTGTTGTTGTAAATGTTTTTAAGTGTTGTAAAAATCGTTCATTTTTCACTAATTAATATACAGAATGAAAATATTGTGAACACTTTAAAAAAATGCAAAGCCCACGTCGGGCAAAATGCAATAAGAGTGACCAACAAGACAAGCAAAAACTTTAATTGGACCTCAGCCGAACACAATTGGGGCTAATTGGCTGGTAATTGTTTCTTCATAGGACCCTCACTGGGGTTTTCTATTTCTTAAATAATTAATATTATCAAATACTTTGCTGGACTTGTTTGGTCTTAAAATAATGGACGTTTGTTGTCGTATACTAATTTGTCTCATCATGTAACAGACGTCTCGAAGTTTTAATTAATTCAGTCAACAACCGACCGGCATACAAATAGTCTTATATCAGCAGAGAAAATTCGCGAAATTATTAAAAGTTATGTGAAATGCATACCAGTTTGCATATATACGTTCGCGAGTGCAATGCTTCAATGTTTGTAGTTTTGTCACGGAGCAGAGCGCAAAGAAATCCTTAAGTTCAATTAATAGACGACAAAACGCTGATGATGTTATATTAATACGAGCCAAAATGTACCGATAAAGTATTTCTACACCATACATGTAATATGTTCTGGTGACGGCTTACATCATTTGAGACTGTGGTGCTTTGGACATGATGAGAAGAGTGAAAGGTTCGTTTACAATTCAACACGATGTGAAATACATAAGCGTGTACGAGATATCAAGTATATTTAAATGCCCCAGATGGGAGTTTTATCATACCGCTGCATTGATATCTGCCTGATATAACACTGCATTATATTTTGTTTATATATAATTTTCAACAGGAACTTCTTTTATCAGTCGATGTGTCGTATTACTAAGACTTAATTACTAAGTAATATATTATTGTAAAAATGAATCCGATTCACCAAAACAAACAATTTGTAACCAAGATGTATTACATTTAATCCACAGAAAGAAACACAGACAGCAAAAAAAAATATTATGAATGTGTAAATGCTAATGACGTCATGTACAGCAGAAAGTTGTTATATCAGTCGATGTTTGGATGTAAGTCATTTTACTAGGAATGAACTATAAAGTCATTTATATTTATTTATTTACATTTAAGGTCATTGGCACATACACATATATAACACATGAGATATAGAATATATCACAGATTTCAATTAATTAAGACTAGGTGATTTAAAATTCCAATTTAAGAGCATCAAATGAAACGCTGTCGATGTATGCATACGTTTAACATTATGGAAGTTTTGTAACTAAAGTAGGTCCATATGAGCATGAATGCTAAGGACCTATGGATAACACATTAAGCTGAAAGCTTATTTCCAACGGGGTCAATTGCCGTCATCTCTTGCCGTCGTAGGTCCAACATGGTGGAAAATCTACCTGATTATCTAAACAATTGTCAGTCTGAAGCCACTTTTAGATCAAGGCATAAAACTCATTTGTATGGACAATTTTACTAACAATGAGCGTGACAGTCGGGTAAATATAAAGTCTGCATTGTTATTAGCTAAAGTAGAACATTCTGATTGTTTAATAGCTATTGAACAGAAATATATTTTGTTTACCATTTTTGGTCTTAATGCTTAATTTGTAACTGTGAAGCGGAATAGAACATGTAAATACTGTTTGCGCTGTATAAATGATATGTATTTGTATTTGTAGTACTATTTTTAAAGACAGTGTTATTGTTTGACGTTAAACAACAACGTAAGCCAACTTCCTGATAACTATGACGTGTAATTGCTAACCCTGTGTATTCCTTTCAAACAACGATGGTCATCATCTTTCAATAATGAATGTCGTCTGCCAATCATCAACGGGTAAAGTCGTGTTGCCTAGCAATTCATTGTCAATTAACCAACAAGTCTGGTATCAGACGGGTGACATCTTAAGACAAATATTTGGTGTTGTACAACCCGAATCGATTACATACTTCCGTTTGTTTGAAGAGCTTGACAATTGTTACGGTAATCAACAATGCACGTACTTGAAGGAGAAGATATGTTTGAGTTTAATCATTTCTAAATCGTGTGCAATATTCGAAAAATTGATTTATTTGTTTTTGGTATGCAACGAAATACAAACAGATGAAACAAACTCTGTATAGATATGGAATATAAATCTAGGGAAATTGCACACAACTATTATAATTTTAAACCTACATGTTGTTTGTTATTTGAAAGAATTTTATGTTAAAGAAATTATACAGTATTTCGTGTTCTGAATTTCAAAACAAGCTATGCACAGCGCGGTTATTGTCTGGTTCGCATATAGTTGGTTGTAATATGGAATTAATATTCTGCAAATAAAACTTTTCAACTTTCGGTCGAGTTTTTGCTCTTAGTCTTCCAGTTTTGGTAGTAAACAGTTCCTATATGAATACCACAATTTACAAGCATTTGTTTCATGGATGGACTGCAACGAGGGCTTTTATAACATTACTGGAAGACTACATACAATCGGGCAAAATTTACATGGGGACATTTGATGTCGTTCTTGCGATAAAATATGTCAGAAACACATTCATTCGTCATCTGCATGCATGCGTAGTTTGTACTAGAAATTTACAACCTTCATTTCATTGCAAAGCACTTGGCTTAACCCTATTTGAAAAACGGAATATAAGAAATGGTGTTTTACGTCTTTTGATCATGGAGACATATTTGTCTTTTACATTCTTGAAGAAAAACGAAAGACAATGACGCTGTGAAATAAGCACTTAGAACCTTCGTGGATCATATGGATTCACAAAGAAAGATGAAATGAAACGTTATGGGAAAATATTCATGAATCGCTTAGTCCACGTTTTAATCAGTACATAGTTTATGACAGTACTTAAAAGTATCGCCAGGTGACCAAATAGTGTTAAATGCTGGTTTGTATTTAAGAGCCACAAACGTTAACCGATTTATTCTCTATCGTTATTAAGTCTTAAACAAAATCCGTCCATGTAGTTTTATAATTGAATATAATTGTTGGCACATTAGAAACCTGGTTGCCACTGCCTTACCCGTTTTTGTAAGGTATTTTTGCAAACATAATAATACTGTCGTCCAGTCNGAAACCTTGCGTGCTTTTTTTATTGCGGAAAGCATAGCCCCTGACCAGACTGCGCAGGCTGGCCTGGAGTTACACTGGCCGCATATGCCATAAGACCAATTTTCGCATGACGCAGATGTAACATTGTTATTTGAATGTGTGGAAAGAAAACTGTGTCTTAAACAATTATCAAATGTTTTGATGATGAAGAAATACACTCATAATAAGCCATGTGAGGACACATATGTAGTGATCACATGTAGTAAGATTTGTATCTACAAATACTATTATGTGGTTTAATATACGTGCACTTCATGACAAACATTTCATTCACTGCAACTTTTAAGTGAAAAAGAACACAACAATTCTTAAACCTTTGTTTTTAATTTAATAACTTAGAAAAGTAACTTTTCTGCCTTTATTTCAATATCAGGATATACGCCGAATATCTTTTTTAAGATATTTCTTGTTTGAAATTGTGTATTGTTAATGTTTCAGGTTTAAGTGATATTGAGATACCTACCCTGGTAGTCAAAAGTGACTTATAGCAAAGGTTTTAAAGGATTTAAAGAATGCAAATAAAATCCAATTTTGTTTGAAATTTATTAAGACATTCAATCGCGTATGCGGCCATATTTGCGATAGCCCTTGTCCACTCGTAACTTTTACATCTGAACTAACGGATTTGTAGCAGTAAGAATTGTATTACGAAACGCTCGGATTTTCTACGCATTTTGCAAGAATTATTACGAAAGAAAACCGTTTTATACGAACTTAATGGAACGGACATATATAATATACGGATATTTTGAAATGCTCTCTATTAGGTCCGCGCGGCATAGCAACTAAGTTTTACGCTACGTTCGGTTAATAGAAACGCACTTACGCATTCAGAAAAACGTACGTAACTTTATACGTACGTAACTTTATACGTACGTAAATTTTCGTCCGTAAAGTTACGCATTGTACCAGAAACGGTCCCCTGGTGTTTTGAATTTTTACGGATAATTCTTTAGAGTGTGTAGGTTTTATATGTGTTTTCAACATTATTTGAAAAATCAGGCAATGTAGTACGATTCAGAGAAGATTAATTCATCCACAAATGTACAGAAACATACAATCACAACCCATTTGGAAACGTGAGGACCTTTATAAGTTGTGACATGTTTGTGTTTGGGAAAGCAAATCGATGTATTTTGCCTGTGTGACGAGATAATTTCCACTCGATTTATTCGCAAACGACACGAAACGATTGCGGTCAATATATACTAGTTGCTGCATGTACAAACACATTGGCTTCTTGCAGATCTAATACCGGTAGATAATTTTGTATTTCTCCAAAAGAGATGGAGCCAATGCCAAGGAGGTGGCGCTTATGACAGGTATGGCACCAATGCACGATATATTAATCATCACATGACTTACATTTGCTAGATAATGTTGTTTTTTCATATTTGTTTTTAGTTTTCAACGTAAATACGTAAACCAAAATTTATACACAACATATGCACATTCTATAATTAAAAAACAAGATGCAAATGTGTCAACATATAATTACCCAACTCAATCAGTCAACGACCTGAATAAAACATATATTATTGTACGATATAAACCCAAATTATGTCATACTTAATGAATCAAATAACTAAATTCTCAACATTCTCAACAAAATTCTTCTACAACAAATGTGTGTATGCAGTAAGATAATTAAACAATAATTATCAGTTGTTAAATCTGCTTGAAACGATGAGTTATGTCCCCTAATACAAATGCTTAATTCACTTAAAGACAAAGATCAACGAATCTTTATTAGGCTAAAATATGTCGTTTGTTTCCGCTAACATATCCAAAAATTAGGATAGCTCGGTCTTTAATCGTTAACATTTTTTTTATTATACTCAAGTTACTTTCCAGTTTTATAGCAAATACAATGACAGAAATCTTCAAAATCTCTTTGCAACACATGTTTCTTCATAATTATGTAGACTTTACTTTTTCGATTATATGTAATTATGATCGAATTAAGAAAAAAGATCAAACATTCAACCCGGAATACCACACAAAAAGTGTATGGTTGGCACCTATAATAAAAATAGCTGAAAATGTGCATTGGCGCCACCTCCTGTCATTAGCGCCACCTCCTTGGCAATGGCCTCATCTCTTTTGGAAGAATGCAAAATTATGTATAATATTACATCGACCAAAAGCCAATATTTTTGTGCTTTGAACAACTTGTACATGCTCAAAGCAATGGTGTGATGCCCTAAACGATCTTATTGGGTGGAAATTTGCTCGTCACACAGGCAAAATATATCGATTTTCTTTTAAAAACTTCACCATGACACAACTTATTAAGCTCGTTTCGTTTCCAATTGGGTTGTTATTATATGTTTCTGTACATTTTGGATGAATAAATCTTCGCTGAATCGCACTACATTGCCCGATTTTTACAATAATGCGAAATATGTTGAGAAAAAAAAAAAAATTTAAAGCCAATTATCCGAGACATCCCAAAACATCCGGTCCTAAGCGCCACCTCGGAAGTAGCATGGGCTCATGTAAATTTGTATGAATGCATCGCAAAAAAGAATTGGCGCCCGTGATTACCGGCCGTGTATCAGCAACGACAACATATTTTCGCCGTTATGGAGTTTCCGATACCGTTAATATACATATCTCTGAACAGAAATACTCTTTTTGTGTATTTAAAACATTAAATGTTATATGCATATTACATCATGTTTACAATGGAAATAAAAAATGGAATTACAAAAAGATTGGTTATAACAAAGATCTATTAATATTAATAGATCTTTGGTTATAAGATTAAATCAATATGTAGGAAGCGGACAAATAATGCCTTTTTAACACGTTAACGTTCATTCAACTCTTAAATTATGTAGACTCTACAGACACATGTTCTGCAATAGTATTCACTTTCGATTTCAGAAAATAATCTAAATTACAAACCGATTAGACTCTTTATAATGTGAAAGACAATTACAAATCACATGTTAAAAACTATACGGACTAAATATACTCACCTGCTTGTATTATTATATTATATTAAGCCCTCAAGTATCCAGAGACTACCAGAATAGTATTATTTTCTTTTTTTGTGAAAACAATTGTTTTGTTACGGAATTTCGTTGCGTTCGTTATAAAATATACACACACACACAACCGAACGACTAACTCAACACAGCCGTATGAATAGTTATTCCCCGAACCGAACCTCATTCCAAAGATCTATTAATATACTATATAAATATATTAATAGATCTTTGCTCATTCTACACGTCATTGCACGCGCCATTATGAATAATCGTCCATTCTCACAGAAGTAAACACATGCCATAAACTGAATTGTGGGATTTCCCCGTATGCCTCAATTTGACATCCAATCGGTACAGGGATATCCCCTTGAACATATGTATCGAGCACTTTTCTTATTCAACCAATCGTCGATTAACTCTAAATTTAGATTGATGCAATATGTTAAAANGGGGGGGGGGGGGGGGGGGGGCAATAAAGGGATACGCGATGTTAAGTTTTAGCCAGACAGAGCTTCAATAGCGAATTTTATTGGGAACTTATATACTTTTCATCGATTTTTACGAATGTCGGGACAAATCGTCTCATATCGGGATGCTGGTACAAAGGGCCAAAAAGCAGGACTGTCCCGCCGAGATCCGGACGTCTGTCATGTGTGCAAATTGATTTAAACTTTTTTTCAGTTTTTCTTGTTAAATCTTTGCTTATACATAAAATTATCATTAGTAAGACACAAATGAGAACGATTACCTCTTAAATGTGTGAAATTGTGCAAGAACACCAGTTTTGTAGGTTTTGAAAATAAACATAAACAGCACACGAAGTGTATTTGTCGGTTATAGAATTTCTTTGAACGAAAATGATTGTTAATAGGTTACACATAACCAATTGTTGTTGTTGTATAACAAACCACAGCATATTTTAGCTTTTTGTACACTTTTAATAAATGAAACCTTTAAGTGTGTGTTAACACCAGCAGTTGTACACATAAGTTATTATTTGCACAACGTAATAAAAGGTATCATTTAAGAAAATATGTGTTTGTGAGGAAACAAGAATACTAAATAACACATTTTGTTCAAAGAATATATGGTAGGTGTTTATTTCAATCCAATATGCCATGTGAGACACATGAGGAAAACATATCTTCACAAGAAATAAACACAAATAAAACAAAAATGCAAAACTACACACGTACGCCCGCACAAGCGCACACACACAAACACTCATTCAAACAAGAACACACTCACAAGTAAACAAAACATACTTAAACGTACATGAACTTAACTTTTTTACATCATGAAAAAGCGGAGAAGCTCATCATGCGTGAGAAACAATAATAATCCAAATATTCTGTACTCAATAATAATTATCAAATAGTTCCTTAAATCAACATAATCAGAAGCCATCAGCATATAGCTACCAATCACTAAGCTCTATCAAAACGAAATATAGAACTTATTCGGTAATCATAACAAATATGATGTCAGCAAATTACAATGCAACAGAGATTTAAAACATAACTAACGATAAACAAAGTATAAACATATAAACAAATAATAAATTTCTCTTTACGATGTTTCTCTGTAAATGAACATAAACATAAGCGAGCTTCATGAATTTAAACGTGTGTTGATATGAAGATCATTTAGCTTCAATATCTCGTTTTAAGTTGACAGGATAAAATTTACCCTATCCTATTGTCATGCAATCTTATGACAAGACGAATGGTTGTCAGAATCATTGATTCATCACATTTTTGGTGGCAGCATATGGGCAAACAGCCGCTTGGGACTTCCTTCATAAGGTTTACTGATATCGGACCGTTCAGATTTTCGTTGTCGCTTTCCGCGCTTCGATGGTCAATCAAACGCATGATTTCTGAAAACAAATAAATATACACCCAAACATAATACAACAATGTAGCCATCTCCTAAGAATCAAAGTAAAATAAAAATAAAATCAAAGTTAAATAAAAATAAATCTAGCTGTTAATTGGAATTTAAATATAAGTCATGTGGAACTAGTGAAATGACATTTTATGGGTTCTTTTATGTCTATTGGGCAAAACCTGCAAGTTAAGATTATAACCTTTTCTTACAAGGACATATATGTGTAACAAATAAATGCGTTCCATGATAATTATACGTTTTTTGTCTCCAACTTTCTAAAAACCTATATACGCATGTCGTTAAGCACCTAAGAACATCGTGGCAGTCCAGTTTGTGCAGTGGTTGGTACACGCGCTTCTCAACTAGGCCACCCGGGTTCAATCAACGCTTCCAGTGCATATGAGCTTGGTAAGTGGTCGCCATTCCGGACTGGTGGGGTTTTCCCCGGGTACTCGATCCGGTCCCNCCCCCCCACCAGCACAAGAACACACCAAAATTGAATATCTTTCAGTAACAGGCAACTAGCTGGAAACTGCAGCCATACCAGTTATTCAAAATTCGTCACCAACTTCAAGTATTATATTAAACATTTAACATACACGATGTGCATATGTTGTTCATAAAACGTGCTGAAAAGCACGTAATCATCTGTATAGGTATCAATTGATTTCGTATATTATCCAGTGTTGGGTTTCCGGAATTTATCAGATGCCAGTATTTAATGGTTTCGTTTGTAATCCGGTGCCCGTGAAATAAACATGCGACCCCCGTACCCAGGGGCGACTCCAGGGGCACACGCACGTGAAAGGAGAACATCGCGCAGCCCACCGTGCTCAACCAGGAGTTACCTCCCCTACCTGAAAGTGCAGATACAGGCATGAGACATTTGACATATGAGTCTCGCTCTGGAAAAAGGGGTTTAATGCATGTGCCTAAAGTGTCATCCCAGATTAGCCTGTGCAATCTGCAACAACACTTTTCGGTTCTATGCTCCTTTTTGTTTAACAGAAGTCTCTTCTTAGCGAGAAGCCAGTTTAGGCGGAAAGTGTTGTCCCTGATTAGCCTGTGCGGACTGCACAGGCTAATCTGGGAAGACACTTTGCTCACATGCATTCAACCCTGTTTTCTCAGAGCAAGGCTCATATTCAGTGGGCTAATGAAATGCATGTAATGCTACATTCAACAATTTCACCATACAAAAAGCCTAATCAGTAATGAACAAGAAACCGTCGGAGACGGGTGATGCTCCCCAAATGTTTTTTTTGTCACAATATTGCACTATATATTCAGATAAAAGGTTAACGTCTTGAGGGGCATAACTTTGGACAAAATAATACGATGAATGGTTTAGCAACTTAAAAATTTCAAAGGGCCATAACTCTCTAAATAAATCATCTAACCAGAACCCACTAATAACATGCGCATCTCCTCAAGGTATTTAAGCTACCAATAAAGCTTCATTGAATTCCAGTCAGTAGTTGGGGAGAAATAGCCCGGACAAGAATTGCACTGTATGTACATTTTATAGAAAATTTCAAAGCGCCATAACTCTGTGAAAAAGCATCCGACCATAACCAGCTGATAATATGTACATCTCCTGTTGGTAGTGAAGCTTCCAATAAAGTTTCATTGAATTCCCGTAATAAGTTGCTGAGAAATAGCTCGGACAAGAATTGCACTATATGAACAATGGAAAATTTCAAAGGGCCATAACTCTGTGAAAAATCATCCGACCAGAACCGGCTGACAATATGCACATCTCCTCTTGGTAGTGAAGCTTCCCATAAAGTTTCATTGAATTCCGGTCATTAGTTGCTGAGAAATAGCCCGGACAAAAATTGTGCACGGACGGACACACGGATGGACGGACGGACAGACGAAGCGGCGACTATATGCTCCCCCCAAATTTTTTTTTGGGGGAGCATAAAAACTTGTAGTGCTACTTTCAACAATCTCACCATACAAATACAATAACACTTAGTTTTATTTTAACATACTTATTTAAGTTTGGTAAAAGTGCAAGCCTTTGGTTTAAAGAGACACTCTTGAGTCAGTTTCTTGGGAAGAACCAATACTTGGTGTTTTTGATAATGCTCCCACAATGGCGATCAAAGTTGGGACCTCCTGTTTGCTAGGCGGTTACCACATCTTCCTTAACATTGCCACCTTCAATATTTCTATTAACTCAACCTTTAAATGATGTGATCACCTAGCATATCTTTCTTCGATGTTCAAGGAACGTCAAACTATCTTGGTGGGGTAAAAGAGTTTACATGCATAACAATCATTTAGTACCACTCAAAATGTGCAGCTCCATGAGATACACATGCATGCCAAATATGAATTGCTATCTTCGATATTGCAAAATTTATGGCCAATGTTAAAGTTGGAGCAAACAAACAAACCAACAAACAAACCAACAGACAGGGCAAAAACAATATGTCCCCCAGTATAGACTGGGGGACATAAAGAGAGCATAAATAGTTTACAGTTTAATTATAAGGATTAAAATTTATGGCACATGATAACAAAGTACTAGATTTAACAAGGGACAAAATTGTCACAAAACCAGGTTTTCAATTTGAAAAACAAATTCTGATAAAGGGAGACCAAATGTACATTGTTACTGATTGTTCCTAGTAACCACCCTTTTGTCAAATTCAATCTATTTTCTCAAAGTGTGACCTTGACCTTGGAGATATTATAAAGGTAATTCTTTTGCATGACACAACATCCAATGATGGTGAACAAATGTGCCAAATGATTTTAAAATCTCACAATGAACGACATAGTTATGGCCCCGACAAGCTCATTTATGGCCATTTTTTACCTTTGAACTCAAAGTGTGACCTTGACCTTGAAGACATCGACGTACTTCTTTCGCATGACACACCTTCTAATGATGGTGAACAAACGTATAGTCATTTTAAGATCTTACGATAAATGACATAGTTATGGTCCGGTCAAACTTTTTCCGCCCGTCCGCCCGCCAACATTCACCAATCTAATAACCTGTTTTTTCCTTCAGAAAACCTGGTTAAAAATGAAGATTTATCATTAATTAAATGATTTGTAACATGTATATTATCTAGAAATATATATATTATAAGATGAACAACCTGTAATAGATGCAAAAAACTGGCATAATACAATCATAATTTATTGGACAAAATAAAGGGAAACAAAAGGGTTTGTTATCTTTTTTTACAGCCGCCGACTTTCTGCAGCATACAAATTCATATAATTCTATATTTGTCCAAATTAAGCTAAAAAAGACCTTAAATGAATACATGTATAACCCTATGATAAGCCATACGTTTGAATAACTAAGCACAAAATTATGTAATTGAAAACATGGTAGATGTAAGTTTAGGACTCAGGCAGATTAATGATCACTGCAGACTTTGTTACCATTTAAGATCTACAAATGGACACGCCATATAAAAACTAAGTTGGTAACTTTTTCTAGGCCTATGATACACTTTAAAATCTATATTTATACTCACTGGAGACTTTGCAAGGAGCTTTGCAGGCGTGAGCACTGGGAGTTCTTGAGATGTACACTCCATACCAAGGGAGGTAAGCAGGTCCATGATTATCTCAAACCGCTCGGGGTTAGATTTCTTGAGTGTGTTGAAGATTTCGGGTGTGACCCCTAAATCGCCGAATCCCTTGTCATATAGCACCTGCATTTAAGATGTTTATTGTTAAATGACTAAAGAAAAAATGTGACCTTAGAATAAAATAGGTCTAAATGGAGCAGACAGGTTCTTTAAATCTTAATGTTGTGATTTGTTAATTTCTTAGGTCCTTTAAATACATATGTGGATAATTGTTAATATCTTAGTTTCTTTAAATAAAAATGTGGTGAATTGTTTATTTCTTAGGTTATTTAATCACACATGTGGTGAATTGTTTATTTCTTAGGTCCTTTAAATACACAGGTTGTGAATTGCTAATTTCTCAGATCGGTTAAATAAAAATGTGGGGAATTGTTAATTTTTTATGTAGTTTTAATACAAAAGTGGTAACTTGTTAATTCTTAGGTGCTTTAAATACAAATGTGGTGAAATATTAATTTCTTAGGTCTTTTTAATAAAAATGAGGAGATTTTAGTTTTTTTTTAATGATTTTAAGACCACAAGTTTACCTAGAGCTTTGTCACTGACGTGACGTATACCTCCACATGCTGCATTGACACAGAATATTTTGCATGCTGTCTCACAAAACAAGAGAAGCTTATTTATGGCAATTTTTAAGAATTATTATGCCATTATCATTTATGGCCATTTTGACCTTTGAAATCTTGAAATCTTTGGCATGATACGCCAACCAATGCCTGTGAACAAAATTTATGTGGAGAGTAATATTAAAATCTCACAATGAATGACATAGTTATGGCCCAGACAAGCTTATTTATGGCCATTTTTGACCTTTGAACTCAAAGTGTGACCTTGACCTTTGAGATATCGACGTAATTTTATCGCGCAACACACCGTCCAATAANTAAATGAGCTTGTCCGGGCCATAGCTATGTTGTTCATTGTGAGGCTTTGAAATCAATTGGCACATTTGTTCACCATCATTGGACGGTGTGTCGCGCGAAAGAATTACGTCAATATCTCAAAGGTCAAGGTCACACATGAGTTCAAAGGTAAAAAATAGCCATAGTTGAGCTTGTCCAGGCCATTACTATGTCGTTCATTGTGGGATTTTGAAATCAATTGGCACATTTGTTAACCATTATTGGACGGTGTGTTGCGCGATAAAATTACGTCGATATCTCCAAGGTCAAGGTCACACTTTGAGTTCAAAGGTCAAAAATGGCCATAAATAAGCTTGTCTGGGCCATAACTATGTCATTCATTGTGAGATTTTAATATTACTCTCCACATTAATTTTGTTCACAGGCATTGGATGGCGTATCATGCCAAAGAATTCAAGATTTCAAAGGTCAAAATGGCCATAAATGATAATGGCATAATAATTCTTAAAAATTGCCATAAATAAGCTTCTCTTGTTTTGTGAGACAGCATGCAAAATATTCTGTGTCAATGCAGCATGTGGGGGTATACGTCACGTCAGTGACAAAGCTCTAGTTTAAGTATGTTGAGTGACATTCTGAATCATTTTGCTAGCGATTCACTTGAAACAGAAAAAAATCATCTTCCAGAAGTTAAGGAAAAGATTCTTTTTTTCATGATAAATATTTTTCAGACTTTTCTTCCCTTGAACTTTACTTATACATTTTTATGGCAGTACATAAAATGTTCTTAGTTTGTGGAGTTAACTTCATTCACATTTCTAAAGAAATTAAATCAAACTGCAATTACAGTCATCACCTTGTAGATGTGCAAGACACTTTATAATCCCCAGAGATCATAACATTCCTGAGTTATTTGCCCTTGAACATAGCTTACTAAGCAGTGCAGGGATATTAGTTACGTTTGCGACAAAGCTCCAGTTTTTATTTTCAAGCAGATACAACATATTGCTCGCCTTCGATTTTATAATATTGAATTATAAAAACTTCTTGAAACTTCCTTGTTACTGTGCTTTAATACATCAATGCTAACGTTGTTTATTATTCCAAAGCTGTGAGATGTTTATACACGTCACTCTATCAGTCCGTCTATTTGTCGGTCAGTGGGTCTTTCCTTATGAAATGTTAAAAGTTTGTGGAATCAAGTTAGTCCACATTTCTTAAGTGATTTTATTATCCCCCGCCAAAGACGGAGGGATATTGTTTTGGCATTGTCGGTCCGTCCTTCCTTCGGGCACTTTTGTGTCCGGAGCCATATCTTGGAAATGCTTTGGCTGATTTCATTGAAACTTGGTATGAGTATATATATATATGGATAAGAGGATGATGCACGCCAAATGGCATTGTACACCATCTGTTCATAACGGAGTTATGGCCCTTTGTATATATTCTGTGTAAATGCAGCATATGGGGGTATACATCACGTCTGTGACAAAGCTCTAGTTTGGCGAGGGAAATCAATTCAACGAATTTGCTTGTTGCAATTTCAATTACGTCATCATCAGGATGTTCAAGCTTTAAAAGGTAGATAATTTCTAAACCTGCCAAATGATATATTAAAATTTTATTTCAAAGCGGCGCAATAGGGGGCATTGTGTTTCTGACAAAGACATCTCTTGTTTTTGTTATAGGTGCAACAATATTATAGATTTGTTGACCTTCGGGCTATTGAATTTGCTTGGATATTCATAGGATGCATGTTATAATTAATTATGACAGGGCTCAGCAATCTTGAAAATAAGTCAATACCTTTTATTCCACAATAATGTATTTGAGTTTAAACCGTAAAACCTAATTCCTTGCAGTATTCAATAAAAGAAAAAGTTTAATATTTATTAATGCCAGGACATAAAATTATTTTTCTGATAACCAAATGGATCTGTGCCTGGATTTCGGGGTCGCCCTCTAACCTTAGCATGACTAGAACAATTTAAATATTACTGTGGATAAGTATTTTCAATGAACAGACCAGGTATTCAAAACAACTCCTATGCTCCTCACTCAAAGGTCATGGTAATTCATTTGCGTTTTGTATGTAACCTGAACATGCCTTGAAGGGTTAGGGTTAGTTAGTTAGGTTTAATATTATTTTCCATGACCAGACAATGTGTTCGGTTTGAGTCCCGTAGGGGGAAATGGCCGTAGAAAGGATTTCATTACCAATCACAGTGCAAGTGATGTAGCAGGGCCAGAAATACCATTTCAAAAGAAAACAATAATCAAATATTGACAAAACTGAGCAAATATTTTATTGTTTACCCAATTTTAGCAAATGTTGCACAGTTTTTAGTTCAAAATTAGCTTTGTTGGTCATTCTATATCTGACATCTTGGGTTTAGTAACTACCTTCATCAACACTCTAGAGGACACAATTTTGGCTCAATAGTAATGAAACTTGATCAGAATCTTGGCAAACTTAAGGTAAAGTTTGAAACTGGGTCAAATCATGTCAAACACAAGAAGATTAAGTTAAATCATAGAAAACCTTGTTAACACTCTAAAAGCCTTATTTATGACTCAAATTTTGTCAGACTGTTTATTTTGGCAATATCTGGAGAAAAGGTCTAATCTTTTAAATAGGGTCAAAATTTAGGTCACCAGGTACAATCTTAGATAAAACTTGTACCACTCTAGAAGTCACATTTATGACACAATCTTAATAAAACTTGGTCATAATGGATATCTTAACAATATCTTGGCCATGTTTGAAACTGGGTAAAATAGTCTAAAAGCAAGATCACAGGGTCAAAAAGACCAATCTAGAAGTCCAAATTTCTCAATCTTTAGGAATCGTGTACGGAATGTTTTTTCTTCACAACATCTTAATCAAGTTTAAATTTGGGTCAAGTGTTTTCAAAAACGAGGTAACTAGGTCTTATCTAAAAACAACCTTATTACCGCTCTGTAATCCAATTTTTATGTCCCCCAGTCTATACTATATTATTTTTGCCCTGTCTGTTTGTTGGTTTGTTTTTTTGTTGGTTTGTACAAACTTTAACATTGGCCATAAGTTTTCAATATTGAAGATAGCAACTTGATATTTGGCATGCATGTGTATCTCATGGAGCTGCACATTTTGAGTGGTGAATGGTCAAGGTCATCCTTCAAGGTCAAAGGTCAAATATATGGGTCAAAATCGCTCAAAAGGGGACATAGTGTTTCACAAGCACATCACATGTTTTACTCAATCTTGATTTAACTTTTAATCTAGGTTGAGTTGAGTCAAAACTAGGTCATCAGGTAAAATCTTAGAAAATCCTTCAACCATAAGCTTATTATTCTTATCAAGGTATTATTCAAGCATGTTTGTGTTACAATCACTTCCTTTTTGTGTGAAAAAAAGGAAAATATTTATGAAGAATAGAGTTTTTATCCATTTCGATCTCTATTCAGCACAACCTTCTGATGGTGAGCTTTTTTGATGGCCTTTTGTCTTTCATTAATTGTGCATCATCCGTCGTCAATATTTGCCGTGTGAACGCTCTAGAGGCCATATTTGTTGCCTGCTTGTCATAAAACTTGGTCTGAACATTTGTCCCAATTATATATTGCCGGAGTTCGAAACTGGGCCATGTTTGGTCAAAAACTAGGTCACTAGTTCATCTTTTAAAAAAAGGTTGTTGACACACTAGAAGTTACATTTTGTCCCTATGATATATCGACTGTGTTCAAAAGTCGATCATGTGGGGTAAAAATAACGTCTTTAAGTGTAATAAAAGAAACTTGTGTACACTCTAGAGGCCACATTTTAAATGTTAATGAAACTTGGTAAGAACATTTATTCCAATTATATTTTGCTCAATATACAAAACTGGGTCACTTGATTTAAAAGAACTAGCTCACTAGTTCAAATAAATGAAAACAACTTGTGAACACTGTACATGCTACTTCCCAAATCTTCATAAAGCTTAAGTCAGAACATTTTTCCTATTGATATCTCTTTCAAGTTCAAAATTGGGTCACTTGGGGCCTAAAACTAAGTCATTTGGTCAAATCAAAGAAATAGCTTGTGAACATTCTATAGCCAGTATAGGCCTCATATATTTCGCTATCTTCATGAAGCTCAGTACATTCGTCCCTATGATATTTTGGCCGAGATCACTACTGGGCAGGGCCCTCAATCCATTTAAGGGGAAGCGGGTCGCTACCCATAGCAGGGGGAATTTTCGCGGCGTTTCCCTTTTGGGGGGATTTTTTACTTACTCTCTAATTATAACATTTGTACATGTTTGCACTATATTCATTGCTTTTTATACGCCCGTATAAAATACGGGACGTATTATGTGAAACCCCTTGGCGGGCGGGCGGGCGGCGGGCGGGCGGCATCACTTTGTCCGGACTCTAATTCAAATTGTATTCATCCGATCTTCACCAAACTTGGTCAGCAGTTGCATCTAGTTGATATATAGGCCAAGTTCGAATATGGGTCATGCCGGGTCAAAAACTAGGTCATAGGGTCAATAAGTGCATTTTCAAAGGGGCCACTTTGTCCGGACTCTATTTCAAATTGTATTCATCCGATCTTCACCAAACTTGGTCAGCAGTTGCATCTAGTTGATATCTAGGCCAAGTTCGAATATGGGTCATGCCGGGTCAAAAACTAGGTCATAGGGTCAATAAGTGCATTTTCAAAGGGGCCACTTTGTCCGGACTCTATTTCAA